>VWZG01005385.1:131123-145636 GCA_013396735.1 Grallaria varia | reverse complement strand
AAAAAAAAAAAAAAGGCTTGCTTCTCACGCAACAGGAACATGAGGGAAAAAAGCCCATCTGGTCTAGAGGATGTAAAGATCTTGCCGAGTTGTCACCCAAGCTGCCCCTAGTCACCAGCACACAGAGACCAGCTATCAGACAACTTCTTACATACAACCCAGAACTCCTTTCAAGTTTCCTTTCCTCTAGAAAACCATCCTTCACCCCCCCAAGGAGCAGAATTACATCAGTGACCACCAAGTTTAAATTTATCTGCCCAATGTCTATATTTTAGTTTTTAATCCATCTCTCAGGAACAGCTTTTAACACATTTGGATTTTTTTTTCTGTCATAAAATATTCTATTTATTTCCCAGCAGCTGGTGTCAAAAAAGTTGTTGTTTTCTTTAAATATTACTCTTAAATAAATAAAATCTGTTTTCATATCATGTAAAATTAGTTTTGCCTGCTGTGAGTTTGTGGCATTATGAAGTGATCATTTTTCCTATGAATTATTCAAAATGAGGATAAAAAAAGGAAAATAAAAAGATGACGGACAATAGCATGCCATTCAATTTGTATAAATGCAGCAGTCATACTAATAGTTCACTATGTGCAGCACAGATGAAACACTTTTTCTTTGTCAAATGTAGCCACTAACCTTAATTTAGTATTTCAGAGAGAGGTAGTGAAAGAGATTTATTTCTTTCCTGTGTCCCCCTGTGACTTATCTAGTGGGGCAGACAATAGACACGTCTCTTTTTGCTAGCAAGATATCAATATTTTAGGCAACAAGTTTTTGATTGCTTATCATCTGTACCACGGTTCAACTGGCCCTTGATGTCCTTTAGGTCTTTCTTTTTTATTTTAACCTATTCTTTTGTTTAAACCCCTGGTTTGACAGTTTCTCTCTGTCTTTTACATAAAACTATTAGAATTGTTAACATTTCCTCTGGAGTCTTCATATTACCTTGTCTTTCAGAACTGCCGTAACTCCACAGCTGTAATTATTCTCACTTTCAGTTCTGACTGTCATATTTGGAAGGGGATGAAGGGTGGGACTTTAATAAAGCATTCAGGCTCCCCAAGGCATTTAGTATCTCACCAAATCTACTGTGAACTTTTAAGGTGGAGGGGCTTATGGATTGAATGTATAGATAAACTGCTAAGACATAAAATGCCATTTTCATCAAGAAGAAGGAGAAAATAATAATAAATTTGTGGGTGAAAAGACTCAGTAAATTAAAAAATGCTATTTCAAATGGTTTATCCCTAAGATCTTCCTTGTAAAGGCTTGAAAACAGAATGCTTTTACGAAGTTTAGGAATATGGCTACTGAGTAAAATAAGTCTTGTACTAAAAAAGTAGGGTTGAGACTTGTGAATTTTATCTGTCATTACAAGACAGAAATCACTTATTCCATTTCAACTCCTACATTATGGTAATTAAAATATTTGTATCACAATAATGCCCAGAGAGTCAGATCAGAAACAACTATCCCTTGCACTGTGCAGAAAGAGAGAGTCGCTACCCCAAGTATTTTTAACAGGGATAACATTAACCTGGAAGGGAGAAGAAGACTGGGTTGGGCCTGTTTTGCAATAATCAGAGTGAATTTCTGTCAGAATACAGTGAAAATGGATTTGAATGAAAATCCTGGACCTAGACATTGGAATCCCGGTCTATTTTCTGCGAACAGTATCATAAAAAAAGACAAGTGTTTCATGCAGCAATGGTATGTTGATCACAAAGTCCTTCCACAATAAAGCACAAACATGCCTGTTGTCAATTAAAAGTAAGATTATGATGAAGTGTCCCAAATTCCATTATCCCATAGCTACAAGCCATTACTCTTTTTTCCAATTTAATTTTTTTAAGTAGGTCATTCTGGTATACTCTAATTTCTTTTTTTATTTTTTTTTTTTTTCCTATCCATGCCAGCCCAATTTTGGCCAAGTCTCCACACCCTCAAGACAATATACAATTTACCAATCTATTTTATACAAAATATTTTTATACACACAACTCTCATCCGCATCTTGCAAATTTCTCAGTGAAACACAGCAGTCCATGACTCTTTCTTGCAGAGACTTTCAACATTTTTCATTGGGAGACTAATGTAAATGGTAAATATTTCAGGCTTACTACACCGAATAGGATGTTAAAAGCACAAAGCATCTCAAGACCTCCAGGGAAAAAGACATGTCTCAAGCTACCTGAAAAGAACACCCATGTTTACAGGAGTCACCGGCCTCCTGTTCCCTACACCAACACAGCTGCTTCACAGCCATCTCATCACTACCTACAACTCTGTAGTGTTTTGAGAATTTTCCCACTAGATTCCCTTTGTGAACTTTAAAAAATGGAAGAAAAGACCAGCTGAGGAATACCAAGTTTTACTCTGAGCTTTAGTACAAACAAGGCTGTGGGATGCCATTAGAGCATAGACATTTGCTGTATTCAAGATGAAAGAAGATTTCTGATCCACTTCTAATTTTTGTAAGAAATCCCACGAACATTTTGATGGATTAAAATTCCAGTTAGGGACCTTCCCCACTGTCCACTCTGCCTATGGTCACTGGGACTTACCAGTGTATTCCATACACAGCCACACAAAGTTACAGACTGCTTCTCCAAATATTCAAGTATACAAGTACATTGCAGTACCCTGAGCACTGAGTTTTGCCATATTTTTTGCTTTCTGTAGTAATGCATACTCATTAAAAACACTAAGTGAGCGAAATGTACAAATCTACTCATACCAGGAAAGCTGCACCCATGTACACTGACTGAAATTATTAATAAAGAAGTAAAGGGTAGGAAAAGAATTAATGCTCATCAACACAGTTTTATGGAAAAGAGGTCTTGTCAAACAAACTTGATTTCATTCTTTGGTAAGTATATATATAAATCTTCTAAGAGCTTATACACTTACATTTTTATAACCATTTGACTTAGCACTACTACAGAACATTCCAGTCCTGTCAATGAAAGCATGTCTTGAACAGCTAACTAATGGAAGACCGTCAGAAATCTATTGCCCTAGGGGGTCTACAAACACAGATGCACTTAGGAAGATGCAGGTTAAATTAATAATAACACCAACCCTATTCAGCATTTTGATCTTGAATCCTAAGTTATAAAATATCTGCTGATAAAAATTTCTGGGTGATGCAAAGACTGATAAAAGATCAGAACAGAGTATCAACAGATGGGGAGAATCAGACATTTGCAAAACTTCTGTTCTTTCAAATAAAGCTTTTTAGTATCGTATGACTTCAACAAAAAGGAACTCATGCTGTATCTATCTACAGGATGAGACATGGATGCACATGGGGTGTGCTGCACCCTAGGAAACAGTGATTCTGAAAAGGATTTAGAGGTCCCAGAAAGTAAACAACTGAACACAAACACTCCGTGCAATGCGGCAAAGATGGTTAATGGAATCCCTGGAGGCATAAACAGGAGGTAGCGGTTAGGCTTGGAAAGGCATTTTTACTTTTCTTTATTGCATTGTTTTCTAAAGGGATCTTCAGTTGGGTGAAGAAAGGCATAACAAGAACCAAAGTCTAGAATATGAAGCCAAGAGTGAAAGAAAGAAAAGTCAAATCGAAGCAGAAACAAATCCCACATTTTTAAACAGCAAGGGAATTGACCAGTGGAACAAAACTACCAATGGAAGGGAGGAGCTTTAACCTCCTGATGGTTTCAAGATGGAGAGAATCTGTTTGTCCAAAACTAGGTTCAAAACAGGAATGACCTTTCTGACCTCAAGCCATACAAAAAGAAATTTCTGATATTCTGTTTTCTGTGGCCTTCAGAATTAAAAAGAACATTCTTATTTCTGAGTGACCATAACAAGCAGTCCTCTCACAAAAGACGTGTCTTCAGCATGGTGGAACAGGTTTCGCTGCTTTGGAGAAGAATTCTGAAGTCTGGATACAGCCTGGAAAAGACACTGCTCGCATCCTCTGAAAAAATGTGTTGCTTTGTTTGTTTGTTAAGTGACTGTTTTTTACCAGAGCTTAGCTCAGCAGAGGGTCACCACCGAGAGCTCACATTCAAGCAACTCCTAGAGATGGAATGTTTATAGACCTCTCTGTGTCTGCTTTTGGATTCAACTTTACCTTGGAAGCCACATCTGGTGCTACCTGGAGGAATGCTCTCCACACAGCAAGGAAAAAACCCATAGAATCACAGAACTGGGCTGGAAGGGACCTAAAGATCATCCAGTTCCAATCTCCCTGCCATGGTCAGGGACACCTTCCAGTAGACCAGGTTGTTCCAAGCCCAAGCCAGATTGGTCTTGAACACCTCCAGGGATGGGGCATCCACACCTCCTCTGGATAACCCGCTCCAGAGCCTTGCCACCCTCGCAGTGAAGAGTTTACTCCTTATATCTAATCTAAAACTGCTCTCTTTCAGTTTGAACCCATTACCCTTTGTCCTATCACTATATGTCCACTTGTTGCCACAGAGAATTTTTCCAGTTATGACTCCTGGAATTCACAGATCCTGAAATTTCCTTCAAGCTTCAGGTTCAAGTATATATGAGATGACTCTGAAACCATTATATATCCTCCACTATATTTTCCACCACCCATGCTACTGTAAGTTCAAAGATATACCTAAGAATAAAGCTACGAAGTGGGGGGGGAGGGGGAGGAAGTAATGATTTTTTTAATGGCAGCATAAAGTTAAGACTTCCAAGTCCTACCCAAAAGTCAGAGCTGTAGAAATAAACAGCCCCCTAAATATCCTACTGCACACAGCAGCAGAGCTGGCTTCAAGGGAACAGCACCACCTACTGAATTGTTCCCAAGGGTCCCTCCAGTTATTCCTGGTGGTTCTCTCAACCAAGTACTGACCAGACAATTCTAAATAAATAAGACCCCAAGATGGCACAGGTGCAGTCACTGAAAGTGATAAAAGATGTTTTCTATTCCTAACTCTAGCTTTACATTTTCCTTCTACCTGTTGTAAAAGGTTCAGCTTATAAATGCAATAATTTTTTCGATGTCACTAAAACTATGTTTTAGTTACAGTTACAAGCAAATGTCACTCATCTGCACTCTCTACCTACTGCCTGAAAACAATATGATTTAAGGAGTATGTCAGCAGTAAGAAAAGACTCTTCCCACTGGATTAAAAATGTGCATTTTAAGAAAGGAAGCACTTTTAGAAAGAAGGAGAGGGAGTCTTCTGTTTCTGTAGTTTATTTTTCTGCTTAATGAAACAAGGTTTCCAGCTTCTACAATAGCAGCTGCAAAGGCACTTCATTAATCTCCTGAGTGCACTGCCTCTCCCTGCATACCTGTAGCTGCCCTGTTTGAGCCTCCTGAAAATTATCTGTTGGCATCGCTTCAGCATTCTTATGAAATCAAAAAAAGTTTCATAAAAAGTATAAAGTTGTCTAAACTGTACAACTTCAGGAAGAACACAACCAACAAGTTCATTGTCAGTACTTCTCCCATATTTTGAAGATGTTCAGAAGCACTGAACTCCAACCTGTTCCCATTGAGAATAAATCAAAAGGCCGTCTGTAGAGATCAACTCAAGTAAATGACAAACAGGGGAAGAAGTCATTACTGCAATCTCAACACAAACTGCGTCAAATGCCAGATGCTTGTTCAGGCCAAAGCCTTCAGGGATGATTAAAAAAACACACAGGAATTTTCAGAAGTGCTCAAGTATGCTAGGAAAACAAATGCATGGGAAATAAAGACTGCTGGTCTCTTAACATTGTCTAGATGATCTGAAAATGCCAGATGATGAGATTTGGCCCAAACATTTAGACAAACTCAAGTCTTCCCACCTTGTCCTAAACTATTTACCTTGACTCATCTATTAAAAAATGGATAGATATAAAAACACTAATGCCTTCTGTTGAGAGAAAAAACAGCATCAGTGAGCCTCAGACCTCACCATCTTGTGTTTCTTAAACAGTAATTATACAAAGTCTTTACAGGATTCTCAGATCTGTAACGGCAAAGCTGCATGGAGGAAATGTTAGTGACAGGGCAGTACTCACAGGTCTGATTAGTAATTACATTTGCTTCCTTATACTTGCACCTGCCACAATTATGATAAAGGGTGGCGTTTCAAGTTAATAGGTAATTTTATGATACAATTCCCCCCAGAACACTGGAAAACACCAACCTTTTTACAGTGCAATATTTATTACAAACACAAAGAGCTGTCATAGCATCCATGGTATGGTTAACCCACAGCTCAGGATATTCCCCCAGAGATGACCAAAATGGTCCACAGTGTGCAAAGTATAGTTGGCTCCAAATATAGAACTTTTTAATATTATGGAATGGAGAAGATCTTTGCTTACTATTACTTTCTTATATGGTTTTAAAAAAGAAAAAAATCACTATCCCACAAGTGAAAATTCCCGCTTGTGTTACACTCAAGGTTTAGAGAATGAAAGGGAAACTAATATGTACGCTTCAGTCTATTCATGCAGTTACATTTTAACTCTGCAATATAATCCCTTCTTCTTCACCGTATCACAATATTTTTCCTAAGTCATCTCCAAGCTTGAGTTTCACTTCTGCATAAACCAGGACACACTTTCTTCCACATGTGTACAGTGTACACAGTAGTAAGAAAATCAAACTAAAAGTACAGAAGTGGCCAAAATGGAGATAAGAACAAGGGCATATTTCCTGCAGTATTTTTTCCTCACTGTTGGAGTGACTTCCATAATGAAGTCCCTTCACTAAAAGAACTGCTCTTCATTTCAATGCCCATCCTAACCATAAACTACAGGAAAAAGTCCCAGTGATACTTAATGCAATAAAACAATAAATACCATTCTGCCACCAGGAGAACAAGCCAATTGAACCTGCTACTTGATTTTATAATTCGCAGGAAAGAGCAGAGCTGATTAAGGAGGAACTAGTCCCTCCTACCAGCGCCTTCGCCTCTCAAAAAAAAAAAAAAAAAAAAAGAAAAAAAAAAAAAAATTTAAAAAGGCCTTGAAGAATGGGCAGTTGAACAGAGGAAAAAAAATGTCCCACGCATCAGGCAAAAGTCTGTAATATTATCTAGAACGACAGCACAGCCATTGTTAGTGCTGCCAAAGCACTGCATGTTTGCTATATCACCCCAGGTCCTTGGAGAATAATAAACTAAGCAGATTAGACAGAGACTGATGTCTCTGTGCTGCTTCCACCTCCACCAAGCACGGGCACTGGTCTGTGCTCTGGAGCACAGGCGGGCAGGTGAACCCAGAGAATGGGCACTGCGTGTTGGTGGGGGCAGGGGGGCTGGGGAGCTGCTGCCAACAACCAGGGCCTGTTTATTATTTAACAGTTGGTATTGCTGGAGGCCTGGCACTGCAATAGAGCAATCTCTGTTTCAGCGCGAGCAAGCCTGATTACAAGAGCGTGGGAGCCAAATCATGTTTACCATCATCGACGAGAACCTCAGTGCCCCCAACAGGCATGGAAACCCTCACCGCAGTGTCTGTCGGTCCATCCATCTTCAGGCTGCCACCTTGGGGCAAAAGTAAAGAAGGGATGGCAATCCCTGCATGGGACAGGGAAGTAAGGTTTTGGACAGGATGATCCCCAAAACCAGCCAGTCCACACCCTCCTCTCCATTTTTATGAACAAATACACAGCCTCAACTCATCACCTCCAGCAACTGATGTCACTAAGGTCTAAAATGAACTTCCAGCTCTGGGCAAGGCAGGGGCAGGAGGCAACAATGCTCTCGTGCATATGGTCTGTTTCATCCCCCAGCAAAGACAGTGTGCCATAGAGAAAGGACTGGAACAGGTTGCCCGGGGAGGTTGTGGATGTCTCAACCCTGGCAGTGCTCACGGCCAGGTTGGGTAAGAGCTTGAGCAACCTGCTCTAGTGGGAGGTGTCTAGGCCTGTAGTGGGAGGGGTTGGGACTAAATGATCTTAAATGTCCATGCCAACCCCTTAACATTCTATGGCTCTGTGACTGCCCCAGTGTAACTCCTATGATTTACAGAAACGTAGCACTGGCAAATAACTTGGCACCAAAAGTTCTCTTAGCTTCTGGTGCAAGTCATTTCTGTACACAAGAAAAACCTGAAACACCTCCCTACACGCACATGAACTTGAACAAATTAAATTTTAAAAATTTATTTACAGGAATGCTCATAAAGATTCAGTCACTCTAAAAACAGAATTTGTGAAGTATGGAACCTATTGAGTAAATGCAATTATCAAGCACCATGAATACACAACACTGGATCCACCCGCAACAATCCATTGCTACAAAAATCATAATAAAAGAAGATCAACCCATGCTGGTAATATGAAGCCTTCACTCTTAGCTTGTTTGTTTAAATGGTAGCTCATTTTGGAAGCCACAAGAAACTAATCACGTCTTATTGCTGCTTCTCAGTCTGCACAAAACAAGCTCAGTGATCACCATCTACTTCCTGATGAACAGACATTTCTCCAGTTTTGGTGAGATACAGTGTAAGGGTGGGCTGCTGGAAGACACGTAGTCTACCTGAATCACCACTGCTGGTTTGTTATGAGACACTGAGACCTGGTGGAAAGTGACTTTTCTCACATCCCCGCTTCATAAAAGGGGGAAATGAAAAGCAATGCATGTAAAAACTAACAACTGACTCTTCAATATTGATGAAGGGCTTAATAGTACTGACATGGTATGTGTGCTTAGAAACACAAAGTTTGATTTTATTCCACATCACTACAACAGACCTCAACTGGTCTTATCCGCAGAAGGACAGCAAATGCAAAAGCCTGTGCAAACTAAGGTTTAATTTCACACTGAGGTCACTCCCGAGTTAGGAAAGCCAGGAGCACAGTAAAGCAGGATCCCTGAATCCATTCATTACAGTCTCATGATGAGGAGGGCCCCGAGCATCATAAGGGATCCCACACCCAGGGAAAAATGGAGCCTGCCATAGCTGCTGGGCAGTACAGGAAAGCGTTACTCAGACAGGTGGTTAGAAGCACAAACCACCACCTGCTCCTGGATCTCTTCTCCCTGTTTCCCCAGCTGACTCTGGCCCTAACAGCTTTCAGCTGGCCAAGGCAGCTGCCCCGCACTGCTGCGAGGGAGATGGCTGCAGGCTGCTCACAGGCAGAGCAGGGAGCAGCAGCTGCACACCCCTTCCCTGCCGCCTCCTGCACACAGTCCTCTCCTCCACTGGTCCCAAAGAGGGGGCACGAGGCTGGGGCTTCTATTTAAATTCTCTCCTTTAGTCAAAAGCCCCTTGGCTGCAGCACACTCAGCCACAGGACCCATGCTACGGGTACGTACAGCAGACTTCAGTCCCCAGAGCTGCCAATTTGGCACTAGCACATAATTTGTACTAAATAACCTTTCAAGAATTCAAACACAAATAATGTAATAATAGCAATTAGACCCTTTACTGAGCATAGCTGTATCAGACATGCAGTCCAGTCATTTCACAGAAGGCAAAAAGCACTTGACAAAGGAATCTGCACCTTCACAGGCACTAGAGGTGTGCAGGTATATGTAATAATTGCATTCCTTGTGTATTAATGTTTGCATATAAGAAATGCATGCTGAGCTAGCATAACACCTCCTTCCTCAAATAATAACTAAGTTTCATACTGTGCCTGAAGTGCTCTTTATATAGCACACAGAAATGGGTTATGTAAAGATTAGAGCTGTGAGAGTTGTTCACGACATAACTAAAAATTTAGCAACCAAATCCAGTTCTAGCCTAGGTTTACCCAACACAAAGCTCAGGCCAGTTTTACAGAAAGGTCTGTAAATTTTTTATGGTTTTGACACTGAAATCATACCGATCTCATACCACTGAAGAGAAAGAAGAAAAGGACAGTAAGAAAAGGATAAAATGGCATGGAAAGAGGTTGGAAAAGAAGGAGGAAATAACCCAGGAGCAGTAAGGTTTCTTCCCTTCTTCATGTGCTACTGCCCTTCTTTCCCATGGTGAAAAGGCAAAAAACAGCCCCCTGCTTTCAGTGAATGAATCTTGTTATATTGGAGCCATGAAGCAATGTGTGGAGTTCAGGGTGTTCAGATGCTTTTGTATGTATGTGTATCGTTACTAGGAGATGACTAGATTTGGTACCAGGATAATATTCCACCATTGTGTGGTGTTTTCCCATCTGATGTTGCCTTTTCCCCAGTTTAAAAAAAAAAAAGAGAAACTAATAAAAAAGAAAATTAAAAAAAGATACAATAATTGTTACTGCACACTCTAATGAATTATTGTGTTCAAGGTTCCTACAAAAAAAGTAATATTATACTCGGCTTATGTTTTAATTGATTTATTAATATTTTATCACAGGAATGTAATTTAAGCTCCTCATGATTTAGATCTCATAAACCTTTAGCATTTTGCAAATTCAAATTCCAATTTAAAGCCAGGGCGAGCAATTAACTTTTCTATCATCTTGTCAGGGGAGAAGGTTCGTGTTTAATTTGAGACAAAGTGACAGAAATATATATACACTGTATGCATTACCCCAATTTAATTTATGAGTCAGCACCATCCACCTTCCAAATGTAGATTTAATGGAAGGGGAGGAGGGAGTAGGGGGAAGACCCCCTGCTATTGTGGCACTTGCTGCGATATCTGCCCCAAATTCACCATGAAATAACGTTCCTGGTTTATTGAGATACAGGGCTAGATTGATTACAGCTCTATTTTCAACCCTTTTGTTTTAATTTCCATTCACTCATCGCTTTCTCATATAAAGTACATTCTCTCAAATGTCAAGTCGCATTTCCAAGCCGGCAATGGGCAGCTGAAGACATGGCAGGTACTCCCTTTGCCTGTCCCAACTGCTCTGCTTTCTGACCCCATCAGTCCCCCGAAAAGGCAGGCAGCAAAGAAAGCACCCCGTAGGATTGACATGAGTTAATACCTGTAGGGCCAAATCCTGTAGTCCTCACTGATGCAGCAGTCACTCAGAAGTCTGTGTGGTTCCCATTTGATTAAGGAGAAAACAGAAAAGAGATGGTGCTACTAAGTTATCTTTGTTATTAGCACCCACTCCAAAGGACATTCTAACCTCCTTATGTGAAATGAAGGAAAGCTGCAGTCTAAATTTGCATGGGCAAAAATTTGCATGAGCAAAATAAACAGTTGGTTAGCATTTGCATGTGCTGTTTTAATAAAGTAAGGGAAGGGCTATTTTATGGCTACCTGCCAGAGATTTTCCAGATCTGCTGTCCCCACAACACAGCTAAGCATTGCACAGGAGTTAGCTCATGATCTAAAAAGAAGGTGACAGAGAAGACAGCCCATATATTACCTATTGGTCTCTACTGCATCCCTAAATACTTACATAAAGCAAGCTGTACTTCAGCTTTCTAGGGGAGGAGAGGCTTTATTAACATGTGAGAACTTCACCATTACTGTCAGCAAGTCCGATTGTATTAGAGAGGATTGTTTCAAAAAGGAATGAGAGGCTCAGTTCTAAGACTTCTATACACAGCCAAGCTGAATCTCAAGAATCTCAGATCTTGATGCTGCAGATTCAGGCCCAGACAGTCCAAGATACCAGAATAATCAGGTCTGGTCCTCATTTACAGAGCTGTTATAGACAGACTCCATATGCAGAACCAGTTCTACACCCAAACCTACCTAAGTAAAATTTTAAGTTTCAGTGTTCAACAAGCATGTCAGATGGTGCCAAATCAAAAACAATCTTCCTCCTCATGACTTGAAAACTTTGGCCTTCATCTTCAAAACATTTGAAAATTGAAACTCCTTTGAAATAAACAAAAACATCTCCACCAGTTTAAATTAAATGAAATATTTTGTTTCACTAAGTTCAAGTCATTCCTCTGGAATTCTTAGGCACCTTTAGTAAGTAATATTTTATTTCCTTAGAAATAGAAAAAGAATGCTCTTGCATTGAAAAACATGATTCCTTTAAACAATCAAATAAAAAGATTATATATTTTTATATATATATACACAGATCAAAAGTTTATCCAACGTTATTCTCAAAAACTTCCTATGCAGTCTTCTATCAGCTTATGGTCAAAATTTGCATAGCTGAAAACAGAACTTAAGGAACACTCATTACACAAAATCAAGATGCAGAAGATCTGATATTCAGCCATATTTCACTCTCAATACGCACTGGACTTAAAGCCAAACTTGAAAATCTTGTTTCATGACTGATTCATTTATGAAACATCACTAATTCAAAGACTTATCACTCTCTAAACTCAGGTAAAAAAAGCTCTGCTGTCATGCATATTTTTAGACAAATTGTAACAGTGTCATGCAACTTCCTTTATTTTGTGTTGTCTGCACTGCTGATGGACACCAGCCCACACTGGCATTACTGCTGAATTGTCCTAATACTTGTCTGAAAAATACTATCAACTGCATATCACAGGCATAAGAAAACCCTAAACTTAATTACACTGGAGTACTGGTGTGATCTCACATGAAATTTGAGCTATTGTTATTAAAAATAAGGAGATTGCATTTACTTAATGATTCTTACAGTAAACCAGTCAATTTTAAACTTTCAAGGTTGTATAATCAGACAAAACAGTACTGGGGGGCGGGGGATGGAAGAGGAGGTCTGTGGAATTTAGCAGCAAACATTTCACATGTTAAGCAGCAAAAATATGTTTATTCTGCTAAAAAGAATATTCCTTGAATTACTATTGTGTATATGTAGTCAGACTGCACAGCATAAAGACTCAAACAGTCTACAGAAAACACTGGTTGCCTTACCACTCCCCCAGTATATCCCAACACATCCTGCATTTCAACCAGTTTTTAAATTCTTAGACCCATTCCTAATGCTGCGTAGTCCTTACACCTACTCAACATCCTGGGAACATTGTCTCCCTTTTCCATGCACTATCCATGTACCTTTCTGAGCCTATGAAGCTTATGTGGGGAGGGGAGGTAGGGGGGGAGGAACCCTTTCACTTCCAAAACCACAGCCAGGAAAAAAATGGATTTTGCTTAAACTAGCAACATGAATCCATGGCACTTCGAGACATCCAGATATTAGATATTGAGCTCAAAAGATGCTCCTTGGAATGAGTCACCTCCAGAGACACAGACTTCCCTATGGGTACCCTTGCACTTCCCTGGTCTCCATTTAGAGGGAGTGGTAATGGCAGGGGTGGAGGAATTAAATAACTTACCCAATCTTTCCCTTACCCTCAGAGTGTCAGAAGAGCTATATTACACAATGCCATTAAACCACCCCTTTGCTTGGAGAAAAGTAAAACCATCCCATCCTCATTTCTCTTCCTGCCCCTGCCTCTTCAGTTTCTGGGACTTTGATAAGGGAATGTGTGTACAAAGCAAAATGATTGCCAGGTAAAGGCCTGCCAAGTATGACTATGTCATAAAAATCCAAAAATCAAAAAACTTTTCCAAGGGAAGACTCTTAAATCTGCTTATGACACGAACCTGCCTTGGGGTCACACAGCCGGACTCTGAAGACAAGTATGTTGAATCTTACTTTTGAATGTTACAATTTGCATATTTAGATTAGGAAAAAAGTTTAATTTTTATATGTTTTATCATCAAAGACATCTCTCAAGGGCTCCAACAGAAGTGTCAAATCTTCTGAGTCTGTGTTGTCAGAGTTTTTACGCAGGAAAGTTTGCTTTTCATGCATTATTTCAGACCTTTGCAAATGACTTAGAGAAAAAAAAATTCTACCCTCCCAGTTTTTGAGAATTAATGATACATGAGGTAGCATAAGCAAAATCTTTTCAGATTAAACTGACTTACACCAGATTTTAACTAAAACTCCTCCTTCCAATAAATAATGTGCTGTCAACTCTAGCTGGAAAATCTCACTGCAGCTTGTAACACACAAGGTAAAACTGTCTACCAAGAAGTACATTGCTGTAGTAGTATCCTATTTAGGACCAAGTTCCCCTGAGTTACACTCTTTTGAAAAGGGGAGATGAACCTGTAGGGTGGGCATAAATGGGGGAGCAAATAATCTCCTTCCAGTCTTCTTGAAAGTTGGCATGCAAAAACGATGTTGCCACATAATATTGCAAATCAGTATGGTTTTGAATCAACACCCTCCCATCAAATTACAAAAAAAACCCCAAAAAAGACAACTCAGAGTTACACCTTAGGAGATTAAAAACAGAAGCAGCAGAATAAACCGAGAGGCAGGACTGCTCTTTGTGAAAGGGCACTCTTCAAAAAGTAGCTTCTGAAGCACACCCACACAATTCATACACTACTTTACTCAGCGTTCCTTTTCATGTTTGCCCAGGTTCATGTCAAGGGTACAGCAACCCAAGGTGTTTCTACAGCAAACTTTCATGTCCGCTGCAATTTTCCCTTTCAAATTCAATACAGTGAAGTAAAATGAAGCAAAATGAAACAATCTTTATATACCAGTTCAGTAAGCATTCCCTAGCTCTCATTGTGCTGCATCTCTCATCAGCTCTCATTTACTCAGACAAGACAGAAAAGATTTGCAGATCCTATTACATTTTCCCACCCTATTTCCCATTCTGTGTGCAATTTTTTTCTTCAAATAATACTGATTGTGTCAACTGGAGGG
>VWZG01005385.1:31655-131081 GCA_013396735.1 Grallaria varia | reverse complement strand
AAGAGAGAGAGAAAGAAAGAAACAGGCACTCCTTGTGTTCTCTTTTCAGCAATAAAATATGAAAAGAAGAATTCACAAGAAAACAGCTGAATTCCCAGTGCTTAGAAAACGGACCTGGATACAGACAGACATTCTACTTAGAGCAGCATCTCCCACTAAACTGTCAAAGTGTCAGGAAGAGTTGTGTGCACTTTTGTCAGTGAAAAATGTAGAACATAGTACATTTCCTACTAAGTGAAAGTCAAAATCCTGGAAACTGCAATTTTACAGGGAGAATTAAAAAAAAAAAAAAAAAAAGAGGGGGGAAAAAAAAGGGAAAAAAAAGTCTTTTGCATACCAGCAAAGTGATGAGAAAGAAGTAAGCTGTTACTACTGGTATTGGGTTTATTTTTTTCCTTAAAGGAAATCAAATAATGTTTTAAAAGATAGAAATGGTGAAGACTTAAAATGAGTAAGTGAATTGGTAAGAGAAATCAGAAATACTAGCTTGCTTTGTAATCCACCTGAAGATGTCTGGTTTTACAAGAAACTTAATTCAAGCATGTTTTTGCTTTAAGCACATGCATGCTCTCACCATAATCTCGAGAATAAAAGCATCCTTTAATTTTCTTTTGTGTTTTGTCTCATGTACTAAACATTTTCCTGTGTTTGCAGTAAGTGAGGCCACTGATTCTAAAGAAAACAGCCTAAACTAAAAAACCTCTCTTCAACCTCAGACCAAGTCCATCACATGTACTATGGAGAAGCCTCGTTCTCACCAAAACCAGCATCCACTTACGCAATGAAAAACTGGAAAAGCACAGGGAAGTTGAATTAAGGTAAGGTTACTCTGTAAAATTTAAATCTGGTATTCATAGGTTTGACTTTCGATATATGAAATATTATTTTGCCCTTTTTTTCCCCCCATGTATTTAATTTCCTATATTTTCAAATAGCCAAGTGAAAAAGAGAATCTGCTACACACCAATGTATCAGTGCTTTGTGGCTATCAACAGTATGGCAACCTGCAGGCTCACTGGACAGATCTCAGCATCTTGAGCTCGTTAACAAGCTGGTAACAGTAGCAGGTCCTCCTTATTTTCATAGGACAGCTACGGTCAGGATGGTGAAATACAAAAGTATCAAGTAGAAGAAGCAAAAAATATGTCCCAAGTCCCTGCCACAAAGGTCATTCAGTTGACTTCATTCCAAACCATGAAGACATAAGAACTCTTATGTTATCAGAGTATTTTAGCATGGGCAAATGCAAATATTTTCCTCTAGCATCAGATTAGAAAACAGCCCACCTGTGGCAGAACCACCTCTCTCAAAAACTATGTTTAAAGCTACTAAAACTAAGTAAGAATGGTTACATATCAATAAAAATTACACATAAAGGAGAGTGAGTTCTGTAATGGTGACTGAAAGGCAGCGAAACCTGTGTCTAATACATGTAGAAAAGGTGCATGAGAGAGCAGAAAGGAAAGTTCTAGGCACACTTTAAACAATCTGGGACATCAAAAACATGTAATTTTAACTTGCAGATACACAACAGAAGCATGGGTTCAAGGAAAATTCCACCTAGTAGGAGAAATGGTGACTGATAAAGCTGAACTTTTCCTACACATACATAATGTTCAGGCAGCAACACACATTCAGTTTAGTGGATGGAGAAGTGCCTGCATTGCTCCCAAAGTCTTCTAAACACTTCTGCTACCCTGAGGATTAAGGAGCTGATAGTAACAGTAAGTGAAAAAGGGAGGATTTTGTTCAAAGACATGGGAAAGGACTGTGAAACAGGAAGAGAGGGGCAGGAGTGATCTCTGCCATCACTCACTTCCTTTGGAAAGGAAATATGCATCATCCTCATCATCACTGAACGAACTGAGAACACAACAGAGTTATTTTTTAATTAGATGAAAAGCTAAAGAAACTTGATTCCTACCAGACAAATCCTACCTGGCTTTCCTGGTGCATCCACCTGCATTAATCTGAGCACAGAAGGTCCTGCTTTACTAAAGTTCCTTCCACCACAGCCTCTCTTTCCCTGGGAGCACAAACTGACTACTTTGGAAGGAGGAAAGGAAAAAACCTACCCTCTATTCACTTGGTAGTGTTCATAAGAGGCACTACCCTGACCATACTCCCAAAATAGCAGTGTCCCTGTAAATGTATACATTACAAACACACAGGTCTGGAATTTACAGTCAACAAACAGCAATACAAACAACCACCAGGGAATGCATAAACATTCGTAGGAGCAAAAATACGCAGACTGGCTACACCACACACAGCGTTTATTTATCTCCCTTGAAGAAGATCAATGGGAGAAGATATTAGAAACAACTTCTTAAACAATATGTCACTTTGTGTTAGCTTATGTCAGTGGGGCTTCTTCCAAGTACTTGTGTCACAGTAAGATATGGACATGTTTAGATAGTTTTTTTGTTCCTTTACTCCAGTTGTGGCAGCTGGGCACGAGAGAACAGAGAGGAGAAGGGCTGCCAGTTTGATCGACTTACTGATTTAACATTTAGAGCCTTTGCAGCTCCAGAGAAAATTGCTGTGTATTTGTAACCTGAATGCAGGTCAGTAACTTTAAAAGGTCAGGCTGAACGCTTAAAATCTTTTTGTTATTAATTCCCCACCAGCTCCCAGTTGTGCGAATGCCAGTGAGCAGACTCAGCCACCACCGGGCTGAGCAGCAGTTAGCCTGCACCCCTGAAGACAAGGTCCTCAAGACAATGCAAAAGGAGTTCCGAAGCAATGACTTTCCGCCATACAAGCAAATGCGTTCTCCGTTCACTCAAGACACACAAAGCACAGGAAGCAAAGATTTCTTTACTGGGGTTTCCTTATTTGTTGCTAACCCATTAGCTTAACGTCAAGGCAACAGAGTTTTCTCCATCCACTTTTTTCACTCTTTAGGAATACACAAACTATTTTGGTGCCATCTTGCCTTAATTTACACAGTATCACAAGATTTGTTGATGCTTCTTAATAATACAAATAACTCCTCATAGTACACAGCACTTCTATAACTCCTTTAGTCCGGAGATACCAAAGCACTTTGCAAACAATACATTTGCCTCATAAACCACCTCCACTGCATTAGGTCTGTGCCATTAACCATACTTTACCATCAAGAAAAACTAAAACAGAGCAAGGTAATGTAATTGAGCAGGGTTACAAAGAAAACAGTAGGAATGGGAGCAGAATGTGAGTTTTTGCCTTTCTAGCTCCCCAGTTCAACAGAAGGCCAGACAGCCAAGATGGTGAAATTCAACAGAAGTTATGATTATCTCAGTTAGATTTGTATTTCTAAGATGCAAACGCTATGGTGTGAGGTTTATGCTGTTGGCCTTTTGAGGGTCTTCTGACTCTAAAATAGCTTTTAAATACTACGGGGAAATACACATAGGAACATGAAAACTTTCAAGTTTTCTTTCCACAGAATTTGACTCACATTTGAAAAGATGTGGATGATAACAAGGAACATACCTAAAGCATCACAATAAATTTCAAACTGATTCCTTTCTGATAAAACAAGCCAGCCTCCAAAAAAACAGAGAAATTATCAAGAACGTGTGTGGCTGCCACTTTTCTGTTGCTACAGCAATTTAAGTAAGCATCTGCTTCCTGTAGGGCTGTGCAATGCCAAGGGATCACACGAAAACGTCAGCTTCCCCCTCCTTTGGTAGATCATACACACTCTCCTATTGTGCCTCATCAGAATGCTGAGGAGGGAGGAGTGGAGTGCCCTGAAAGAACAAACAGGCACTGGAACCCCTGACAATAAATTAAAGCAAAACAGTAAACGTATGGAACCACCAAAAACAAATGAATGTAAAGCAGGGAACATACAGAAGTTGTCTGGTTGTGGAACGGACTACTTCAAGTGAAAATCAGGTCTGAGGCAGACACACCAAGTTCTGGAGCAGCAGCTAGAGGTAGCCACGACCTGATTCACCATCAGTTTAACAGAAGCTGTGCACTAGCTCCAGGGGATTCTGCTCAGACAGGAAAGCATTCAGTCTCAGGACACTGGTGTCTGGTGTATCCCCTTCTCACTTATGGTTATTTGCATCACATACTCCCCTCCTCCAGATCTAAGGCATTAGACTTGACACCAGTCCATTGGTTTGTCTAGATTTCTAACACCAGAATGAATTTAGAAGAATAGAGTCTGTGATGACCACATATCTGGTAGTGAAGTTGTTTTATGGATCAGTGTCTTGTGAAGTCACAAAGCCGAGAAGGCAATACAATTAATTTTCAGGCTCTGGTTTAAGCCATATATTACTGATGCTTTGCTTTACTTTCTACCCTAAATATACTTGAAAATTTGCCACAAATCCCCGTAAGAAAGTACCCTCAATGATTAATTTTTCAGGGAAAATTTCTCTTGCACTGTTGGTGCAGTAACCCTCTAGTACTGATGGCCTTATACAGAAGGAGTCTTTTGTTTTAATGACTTTAAAAATCTCTTAAGATGTTTATCCAAGACTTTTATGAGCAAGTAGCTTTCTGCTCTGGGAATGTCATTTCCATTACTAACTGAAAAAAAGAAATGCTTATGTATCCCACACCAATACTGAAACATAATCAAATAAGTAATACTGGTTAGATATTAGACACCGAGAATAGTAAGAGAGACACAGAGAATCTTCAGTAATTGTCAGGAGAACATAGCTTACTGAAAACAGATCTTGCTTCACAGGAAAACTAAATTCTAGTTTATAATTTAGCGCTACAAAGAAGCAACACAGTCTAACATGCATTCCACTGATAAGGCACCCTATCTTTCTACAGCTTTTAAAGGCACTACACTGAAAGAAACATTTTGTATGCTCATACAGTACGCTCAACCATAAAAACATATCAACAACTGTCAGCCACATTACATTATCAGTATCCTACTTACCAGTGCTTAAAAGGTGACTGCTACATTGACCAAACTCCCTTAATTTGTGATTTTTCTAGTTATGCACCTCAACCTATTAAGTGGGCACATCTCGTACCCTACCCATTAAAAGACCCCTCTGCAACACATTTGCCCAAATCAGTGCACTCAAACTCCTACAGAAATTATCCAACAGCATGAGCTGACTTGGAAAAAAGTCTGCCTTGCTGTGAAAGAAGAATTACCCCACCAGAACTATCCCACTCATGGCTTTCTTTTTTTTATTATTTACTTTTTAATGGAAGCAAAAACCCCTATCATCTCACCTACTCCTCTTTTAATAAGGAATGACTGCCGTGACTACCCCCATCTAGAACCACCATTCACTGCCAGCACCTCTGCTCTCCTCGTGTGCTTAGAGAATAACTGATTAGCACTTTGCATAATTAACCTGATTAGCACTGTGCATAATCAAACTGATTAGCACTTTGCATAATTAAAAAGAAATAATAATAATAACAATAATAAGCAGTAGGTAATAGCAAAAGCTGCTAGTCTCAACGCCTGTTCCTTAGCTCTAGGATTAGTTTAGTGTGGCATATTTTATTTCTTAAAACTATTTCTTTAAAGATGCACAAGCTCCTGAGAAATACAACTTTAAATATCATAATTTACTATCAAGATCAATAGTGAAAAAATTAGTTGCTCCACTATTACAACTCAGGATTTCTTGTGCCTCCCACTGCAGCAGCAGAAGACATTTAACAGGATGGATGCCTGATCAGATGGACCCAATGGTCTGATTCCCACCTCTGTCTACAGTATTGCTTTTGGATTCATTATCACAAGACACAGAAGTCTCAGATCTTTTAATGCACATATATATATATATATAAGCTTGCAATGTACTTTAAGGGTAGGAAAGCTGTATTACTGGCCAGATGAGTAGGGTAGTAAGGTGCGTATCCTCAAAAGAATGTAGGCACCGAATTCTCTCCTGCCCTGAACAATCATTGCAGAACACAGAAAGCATGGAAAGGAACATGGAATCAATCAGATCCCTGCCCCTGAGCCTGCATCAATCTTCCCCCATTTGAGCATCACTTGTTTGTATGCATTTTTTGCAACCTGTTCAAGAATGTGAGACAGAGAAGGTACTTTATTTGCTAGACTGTCCCATTTCCAGTGTAAATCTCCCAATTAGGGTTTCAGGATTAACAACCACCTCCAAAATCTGAAGAATGTGCATAGCTACACCTAGGTAAACTGAAAAATATGTGTAAACATCCATGTTAAATGCCTGCATTACTAGTGACTCAGTTCTCCTGGAGATCTAATACCAGAAAGCCTAGCAGAGTGGTGCCCCAAGGGAGTCAGTAAACCACTAACATTTTCTGTTTGCTAATGTGGCCTCATCCCTTCTAGTCATCACTATACACCAGGTTTCTCCTCACTTTAACCTCATCTCTCTCTAGCATCCTTAAAATTATAGAACAGCTTTTTCTTGTATTCCTCACAATCTTCACCTTACATATTCTATTACACCTTCAAGACTGCCTGAAATACTCATTGCCAGCCCTCCACCACCTCCTTACAATGACCCTGCCTAGATTTCCCACTGGGTAGCAGATACATGTTATGGCTTCTCTGCTGAATGCTCAGCCAGCATGGCTGGGACACTGGGAACTGAGTGGGTCAGCTTGTTCTGAGTGATCAGTCTGACTGCCCTTTAGCTGTCCAGAAAGGAATTGCAGCATCCAGACTACCCACAGCCCAGATGCAACACAGCGCATGGACCTGTCCTAGAACTGACGAAAATACTCCCACTGTGTCAGTGTTTCCCTCATGAACCCCCTCTCATAAAATGAGGCAATGAGAAACTGAGGAGAGAAGGGGCAGTAAAAAATAATCTTACCATAATTAGCTGGAAATGAATTACCCATGCCCAGAGGTCTCTCCACAACCCCAAGCTAAAGAACCCAGATGAACAACAAAGGGTGCAGAACTAGTCACTCGTTTCACAAGTTGTTTAGTTTCAGAAGAAAAGTGTTGCTGTAGAGATTTTTCCAAGTCCAAATGTTCCTGAGGAAGGTAGTTCCAGTAATTCTGGGAAGGAAGCCAATCCCTTGGCTTTATATGTAAATATTTAAACAACATTATTTTTATATACATATATTTTATACACATATACATATATGTCTTTAGACTTCCAGACTGGCAAAACTGCAACAGAAAAAACATGCAAGTCGACATACAGCTATAGTCTCATCTGCCTGAACCACGATAGCCGACCGTCAGAAGCAAAATACAACGACTTCCAAATAATTCAGCCATGTCATCTTTGTATACTAGTCCACCCAAACAGAAGCGCTGAAAGAGCAGGACTAGAAATTCTAAGACAGAGAGATAAGTCTCAATTTTTTTTTTTCTCCTTGAAGTGGCAAGAAAATAAGATTCATCTATTTTAAATCTCTCAGAGTCTAGATGCATACAAGTGCTCCATCCACTGGAGGTGTGGAATCTCCACCTTTGGATGACACACACTGGTGGCATCTTAGTGCTATGACACCTGACGGTAAAGCTGTGACTTCATGTTTAAAATTGTTGAGGGGGGGATTGATAAAATGGAGGAACATGATTTATTGAGGAAAAAGTATCCAGTCAGAGCAGACAATGAATAAATCAATCCATGAAAATAAAATTTACCACCTGGATTCCACCTCTGTCTGCTCAGTAAGCAAAAAACATACCCCAGCACAAGGTACATGTGTATAAATTCATAGCTACATGATTTAAAGAAATAAAATACTTATGAATACAATAGGCATGTGCCTGTACATATAGAACAGTGAGTGTGAGTTTTAAGAAAAGAACACGAAAGTGTACAGACATAAAAATGATGCAGAAAATAGGACCAAGAGGAGGGTAAGTCTTTTAGAAAATATTTTAATGGCTTTATAAAAAGCCTTCACCCAAAGTTTGATGGGCTTTTGCAATCTTACATTTTTCTATTGCAAAATACACCTGCTTTCTTCTCTTTTTTTCCCCTAAACTAAATATTTCTTCCATCTAATGACTCTCTTTATTAGACAGCATCTAATTTGCATACATTTACATACAATTTAACAGCTAGCTTGTGAGAACAAAGAAATGGCTCTGTATTGCACTGAAGGACAATACCCAGAAAAAGGAAGGTATAAAAACCAGCTAGCTCGGTGGCTGTATATTCTCTTTGTTTCAGAAATACTAGGAGTTTTAAACACACTACTTAAAGGGTGAAAAAGATTATTTCATCAAACAATGAAAAAAGATACAGTGCAGCTTCCTTTTAACGCATTCTCTCTCTGGCCTGGTTAATGGGATTTAAGGGTCCAATATTTCTTTGCTTTCTTCTGTTTCCTTTATTAGAACTGATGGATTTAATTCTGTCACATATTTTACTTCATATTTTATTCCTATAACAATCTATGCTGAAGTTCAGCTCCTATGCTAATTCAATACTATCTTCCTTTCCTTGCAGTCAGCCTGGAATACAACTGAACGATCTCCGATGGGCATGAAGTACTCTGCCCTCAATGCCCAGTGCTAATGGATTTTAGAGAGACCCTGCCAGAATTGTACCTTGTGGCAACAAGTCTAGAGATAATGAAAACTTACCATGTAGCTGACTGGGAATCAACAGGAAGGGAAGCAGGGCTGAGCTCCACTTGTGAGAACAGGGAGGGACTGTGGCCAGAGTAAATGCAGGATGTAAAGGATACGTCAAGCCCTCTAATTCCCTGAGGAGAGGGGAACAAAACAAAACAAAACAAAACAAAAAAAAGAAGAAAATTATCTTTAAGATCTTGCATGAAGCAAAAACCTTTAGAAACAGTTGCCAGGAGCCCCAATACAGGCCATACCAAAAGCATGATACAATCAGCAAAGCGTTTTTCTCCAAAGGCTTTGCAATTGGAGCACCGATTGCTCAGGACAGCTATAAATCTAATCCATGTAGACTTGACATAAAAACCTTGCAGAAAATAAAAGCATTTCAGGCTGCATGCTGCAGATCCCTATGTCCCCTCAAATGTACTAAATCCAGGGATACAGAACAGTCTGCCATTTGTCACTGCCTGCAGAGCAGAGCTGCTAGCTTCACTTCCAAACTCTCCCCTTCACAACATCAAACTCAATGACTTGTGTGCAGCGGGGCAGAAAAAGTACAGTATCAGCATTCA
This sequence comes from Grallaria varia, assembly GCA_013396735.1. Taxonomy (NCBI): domain Eukaryota; kingdom Metazoa; phylum Chordata; class Aves; order Passeriformes; family Formicariidae; genus Grallaria; species Grallaria varia. Next base: position 121,979 of record VWZG01005385.1, on the reverse strand, counting down.
GTGGCATAGGGATGGGTGAAAGAAGACCCGGTCACTCTGGTGGCATGTTCTGAAAGCCCGTCCTACAGAAACATATCAAATGAAACCTTCCCTGCTGTAAGCACACCAACTGCAATGGAACAGAATAGGGCTACTCATGGTAAAAAGTATCAGGCCAAGTTAAGGTGCATATCAAGCAGGTGCAGAATTCAGGATCCAGCAGTCACCTGGTCTGCTCCGTTTGCCCCAGCCAGCCACAGGGTCTGCAGCACACTGGCTTTACATGATCAGCAGAACGGCAAGTGTTAATTCGATGGGCATTCTCACACCAGCACGAGTGGCACAGCAACACTGTGACTGACACTACAGGATCCACATCACAAGCTGTACACACAAGGAACTTGTGATGATACTGCCCTGATGTGACTCACCAGCACACAAAACACATTACAGATTATTTTCAGGTGAAAACTTTAATTTAAAGCTGGATGAAATGTTAATGAAGTTTCAGCTCTTTTTCAAAGGCGAAAATTCCCTACTGCTTACAAAAATGTTTTAATTTTTTTTGCCCTGCCTGATCAGCTTCTAATGACATATAGCAACCAAACCTCATAAAAGAAATTAATCAAGCCTTCATATCCTTTTCCCTTTTCAAGGGTGAGAAGGTTGAGGCGAGAGACTTAGCGTTCCTGGTGTGTACCAAAATGCATGTCTTAGAAAACAGTGGAGGAAGGAAATTCCAAAGCCACAGTTCCTCTGATTATCATATCCTACACTCACAGACGTATCTTGCTGAAACCACTAGGTTATCATTTCCAGAACCTTATGAGCATGGCTGCACTATGATGTAAGCTGATTTCAACTGGAGCTGCCAAAATCCCACTCTTCTCTCACCTCCTTTCTCTCCTTGCCACATATACTCAAGTCCATCCTTGATGAAGGAATGGATAAATGCCTGGTTGAGGGAGCTTTCAGTTGAATGACGGTTTCTTACCAGCCACATCAAGCCCCCACTGAAGCTCAGTATCCAAGCAGGAAACTTGGAGGTTATAGTTAAGGAAGCAGCAGAATTGTTCAAGTGGAGGAACAGCAACAGAGCAGCATCACGGTTGACCATTTTAAGCTGCTGTGGACCCACATCTTGTGATGTCTAGGACTGCTTTGGTATGACATGGAAGGAAGGCTCTTATCACACAGCTGGAAGCCAAACCAATCACAACTTATGGTAAAAAACCCCACACCTCACATGCTAATCTAGAATAAACTTGTGGGCTATGCAGATCATAAAGAACAGATTCAGTCTGCTTCTGATGAAAAATAGTTTGAGATAACAGTGCACTGCTACAGTCTGCACCAGGGGCATTTTCCAAGTGGCAGGTTGAATTAGCCTCAAGTGACATGCATTACAGTAACACTTCCCTGAGGCAATAAGGCAAGGTCCCACATTGAAAAGGAAAAAATTGAGCTTTCTTGCCAAAGGCAAATGATAAAGCATGTGATTAAGAACCACTGTTACCAGAGCATCAGGAAGTTCCTGAAAAATCTTTCAAGGACTTCAGAAAATACATCTGGAAATAAAGAGCAGGAATTTTCTTTCACATCTCTAGTTACCATACTGTGCATGTCTTTTGCACTAATTCTGTTCTGACTAGAAAGTAAGCTCTCTAACTATCAGTATTTCTAAAGTCACTCTGTCCAAACAGTTGCACAGGATGGGTATCTGGATTTCAGGTGAATACAGAAGACACTGCAGTTCAAGTCTCTTGCTTTACCTTCCCTGCTCCAGGGGTAAGAAAAACTGGAACATTTTAAACTCTACAATAGAGATCGTTTGACGGTGTGGAATCATCCAACACCACTATCAACAATATCTTCAGGAGGAGTCACTAAGAAAGAGCTTCATTAGTCAGTTAGCACCCACAAAGGATTTACCATCTCCAGAAATTACAGTAACCAAGAAAATGAATCAGTGCAGACACCTGATCTTCATCCATTTTCATCAGCTCAACAACCAATACCTGCCTTTTCACTGCTGCAGTTAGAATTTGCATGGCTAAGTTACAACCAGTCCTCAAGTGCAGGACACCAGACCAGGCACAAGAATTGGTGATTTTTTCTGTTCAACGATGACAAAATAATGCTTTCACATGTAGCATTCCATACCAGCATATGTGAGTCTGAAGCCATGGCATCCACACAACTACTTGTTTTCATTCCAGTCTTCTAGACATGTTCAACATGGCTGCAGTTATTCCATCAATCATGGGCAGCTGCACAAGTTGTTAAAAAGAACCTAGACATGTTCAAGTTACGTGAGCCCCATACAACAGGCTTGGCTGGTTTCCCCAACAGGAGACTTCCGTTTTCCTGCAACTGCCTTCAAGATACAGCAGGTACCAGCACAGCCCACTTGTGCATCATATATTCTTGCCCTGGTGTCACTGAATATCTTTCTCTATAAAATAATTGTTCACTGAAAAACATGCATAATTATCTATATACTAACATATACAAACATATCAAATATTTTGGCAAATACCTGTTTGTTTGATTGAATTAATTTTACTCTTTCCACAGTATAACAGGTGCCTACCTCAGTTTTGACTGTCTTTAAAACAATGACAGGAATCTAAGAATTTTAAATTATATCAATATTTGAATACTTTCAAGTGCTCTTCATCACCTTAAAAGTGTATTACCACAACACCAGCCTCAAATTTTATCTTCTCTTTAACAGTTCTTCTTGGAGTGTAAAGAGGGTTAAGCAAATAGTTCATCCAGTTTTTCCCTTTCCTTTCATTTGTTGTTACATACTCTATTGAAGCTGAGAGACAAAAATGTAAAAGTTGGTTTAAGCAGAAGAATAATTCTGTGGAAAGGAACTCTTATTGCACCTAATTAAATTCTGGCATTTATCAAGTTCCACTTTTTGTACATAGAGGTGGGACTATCCAAAGGAACAAGGGTGTGATTCTCTTTCCACTCAGATTGTGGTAGAGAAGTCCAAGTTGAATCCATCACCAGCACATTCAGACCACCTATAAGCACTATTGAAAATCCTCCCCCTTCCCAACCAGGCCAGAAAGTGGGCATAAATAAATAAACTTCCACCACCTCGTGTTCTGGAAGCAACATCCATGAGCTGCAGTTTGTGCAGTTCTGTCAAGTTAGAGATGCTGAGAATTCCCTTTTAAATACAAACAGTATTTCTGAAGTTAGTAAACGCTTTCAAACATTCCCTTTGATTTGATAAGTTGTATTTAATACAATTTGCTCCAGCAGCATTTTAAACCGTGACAGCTAAAGCACGAGTAGGTCATTTTCACACATGAATGTGAAATCTCTCCCGTTGTGTATACAGCCCAGATTATGTATGCAGGCCCACACTCCCCGAGATAACAAAATTACCCGGCTTGCACTCCAAGCCAGTCAGAAACCGTGTAGCCGCAGTTAGCAAAGTCAAGCCCGAGCCAATCAGTCCTGCTAAGCAGCTGCTATCTCAGTCGCTTATTAGTTCACCAGCACACCAGCCACGACCAAAGGCTTCGCACAGGCTTACAGTATGCACAGAACAAAACTGTCCCTGGTTTCAAAGTACCACAGAAACACAACCATGAATGAATACTATCAAAGGGTGGAGGTGGGAGAGAAATCTATTTTAAATTTTCTCAAAACATTATTTTTTCAACACTGAAGAGAAAAACCTTACGCTTGAATACCGTATAATAACAGAATCATGCTGTTTGCTGGCAGAATGCTAAGTTTCATTTTCAGCAGAAAAAAAATTGTATAATAATTTTTCCTGATTTAGATGGGGTTTAGGTCAACCTTACCTACATACAAATGAATGTTTTGTTCAAATTACAGGGTAATTTTAATTAGGACACCCTGTTAGACATCCTGTTGTTCTATTTAATGGACTTTCTCGATTATGAGAAGAAACACCTCCCCACCCGCCTGCGACTTGAAGTAAAAATTATGCTGAATAAATATACAAAGACAAAAATTATTATTCTGCATTAGATCTTTTTATTTCTGTTAATCATTATTTGGCAACTGCTGTATCAAAAGGGCAGAGTTCAGAATCCCACACCTATTAAACACCTGTTTAAAAACCACTTGAAGCACCGGAACCAGCCAAATATGTCCCAATTAAGCAGAAATGTTGGCACTGCTGTCCTGGGTAAGGAACACCCATTGCCATTTGCTCTCATTAGGTTAAACAGGTTTCTTGGGACATAGCTGAATTCCTGATTATGTGCATTGCAAATGGATGGAGAACACCAGAACAATAAAATTTAATTCAGCATAGCCTTCTGTCCAGTTGTCGAGCATGGAATTTTGGGAAAAGGGAAAACTGAAGCTTTGGGAAGTGGACAAGAGTTATGTGTACCATATGAGGCAACTGATACTTGTTTCAAGAAATTGCCTGGTTGATGTAACAGAACTGGGCTGGGATTTCTTCTTGAAAACACTGAGATTTAATTACATTTTTTCTTAGCATCTCCTCCTCTGTATTTTGTATTAGTTTGATTCTCTTGCAGAGTTTATTAGTTATAAGTACAATATGGTATCATTTTATATTCACATTAGTGTTAAATTGGTCACCAATTTCTGCATGTTTTTGTATGTTTATGATTCAATGCTGGAATGCAAAGTCCAGACAATAAAAGCTTTGTTCACATATCAGACACAGTACTGCAAGTTTTCCAAATATTTTTGTCAACTTACTTAAAGGCTCTTCTAGATACACCAACTGCATGGCAAACAGAAGAATCTTGTCTGTCATTCATTTAACCTCTTGACCCCTGTCAAGGATGTGGACATGCTTGCCAATAAGTAACAAGTCAAGTGGTCTTTTTCCAAAAACCCCACAATACATTTCAAGGTGGTACCACTAGAAAGCCACTAGACAGAATGAGAGCAGAGTGGCAGTGATTAAAAAGTATGTTTGAGATGGGTCTAATATCCATGCTCAATCCTCTATAATCCCACTTCATTATCAATTTATTAACTTCCTTTGTTGTCCTTTCTGTCACCCTCCTGTGCTAGTCACTAATACATCTCAGTCTGGAAAGCACTCTACTCCATGAGCACAAAAAACTAGCATACTTCACACAAAATTGATCAGTTAGCTGTATACAAGTAAGATGTACAGAGTCGCTAAACTGATACCTTCAAATTAAACATATAAAAAGGATGGTTCAGCACTATAAACACTACTTAATTCATAACTCAGAGCCAGGAAGTCAGCAAACTGAAAAGAACATCTGTATATTTTTCTCCACTTATGCCAGATAGACTTCTTAAGAACATAAATCCTGTTGGTTTTCTACTACCTCTTGTACTTAGGGTGGAATTCACAATTATTTAATGCCTACATTTCTGAAGGAAACTTCAGTACATGAAAAAAATGCATTTTAGAAATACAATATGTCAACTAGCAGTTGCTGCTGACCTAAAACTATATTTATTTTCAAAACAACCATGAGAGTGGCAGATGCTTTCTTGTTCTGGCTGGCTACAAATGGCACCACGAAATCCTAATATAGACACCTGCATACTTACTCTTTGCTTGTTTCTTCCCCCAACACCTCCAAGCATATAAACAACACTTTCTCATTTGCTATTGGTATTTATTTAGATATCCACGGGTGCTATATTCATTGTGGTTTCAAGAACAGTTTCCCTTCCATAATCCTCCTGATCTCAAGGATGTTGGGTTCTCAAAACACGTGAAAAAGATAGAATATTCCATATTTACTTTCCATTATTTAATTCATAAAAAGCTTTGCTGCTCATAGTGAAAATGCTTTAAAACAGTATCCCTAAAAATTGAGAGCCACAATCCCCGGCCATTTATAAATTAAGCCCCAGTAACCTCCCCTCAGAATTGGTGGCTGACATTTTATACAGTAGATGGTATCTGTAGTGCAGCACTTCCAGACTACAAAGAGTTGCAAAAGCTATCATTACAAATGGATGTTTTCATTGGTAGGCATTTTGAGACTAACCAAAAAGGAGTAAGAAAGCAGGAGTGTGGGTGGAAAGAAAACAAAATGAGCCCACAAACAAACAAAACACTACAAATCACAACAGGACGAGAAAAATCAAGTGGTGACATCACCTTATTACATTAGTAAAAACAATTCTGTCTTGATTGGAATCCCACCTTTTTTTTCCCCCTTCTAGTACCATTAAACAACTATTAAAATATTCAGCTGCATCACCTTCACAGGCAACCTGATAAACTACCTTGTAATGCTTGTATCTAAGAACACTTAATGCAACTTAAAGGTAAAAACAATAGTACTCTGTACAGTAAAAACAAATAAATAAAGGGAAGCATCTCCTTTATACTGGGGGGAAAAAAAAGGCAAAACCAATTACTTCTCTGAGTTTCAACTGACATTTCACTTCCACTGAATTGAAAGTGTATTTTGAACCCTAGAGAAGTTGCCTTCAGTAACACCCTTCAAATGCCTGAACATAACAAAATGCAGAGACCTGCGGATTAGCACGTGAGCTGGAGAAGCAATGGAATACTCCGTGGGAGGAGAGACTCCTCCTACATACCACAAATCTACAGACAAATCACAATCTTTTCATTTGTGACATAAAGGCAAGATTTAGGTTAAAAGGAGGGAAAGAAAGAAACAGCTTCAGAATCACCTGGAACACTTTGTAGAACTGACTTTTAATTGCCTAAAACAGCAATTTTTAAAACTGTTGCAGGAGGCAATTAAGTCCCCATACATCAGCTGAGGACAAGACCCTCTGAACCCTAGAAATGTGTGCTAATACCCAACAAATGAGGGGAAAGAGGAAAAAACATAAAGAGAGAGGCAAGGAGAGAAGCCAAACCAAATATTTAAATCCAAAAGAAAAAAGCAACCATAAGTACTCTCGTGTCAGTAAATACACTCTTCCTCACCACCAGGAACCCACAGTGGAGTGAGTCTTTCAAGACAAAGTCAAAAGCTGTGGTCCATGAAATAAAAACTCATGTAGCAAAACAAAAGAGCAAGAAGGGCTAACACAGAAAATGATGGCTGGAATTAAGAATCCAGATGCATCCTCTGTCTCTGGGGCAGGGAGGGTCAAAACAAATTGGAGGCACATCAACTTTATTCACAAAGGAAGGCAAAGTCAGTGAAGAGACATATTAAAAAAATTAATGTTGCAATATGCCATCTTGTATTATTACACTGAAACCCACACCACTGTGTGTTGTTACTGTATTTGGCCAAGTGCACTACTGTGTTTAATTTGAACTTTGATTACAATAAATCACACAATACAGAGAGGCAACCAAGCGACTCACAGTCCATTCTGAAATCTGACCATATTATAACTTTGACGGTAGGAATACAGCAACCAAAACCCACATACACTACACCAGAAGAAGGGAGCAGAAGTGTTGAACAGAACATCCCAGGACTCGGGGGTCATGTGTTAGACACGAACAGTAACTTGCCGTGCCAGCAGTCAGACTGGTGGAGCAGTCGATAAATTTGGTGCTGCTTGCATCAGACAGAGCAAACCATGGGCTGCCCAATTTTCTAAGGAGGGCACAGACGCTCTGCACACCTGAGCACGATTAAGTCTCAGTGCCTATGAAAAAGAGAGTCAGTATTGGCAGGGTCCTGGCTTGAAGCAGAGGGAGGCATTGGAGGGGAAGCATAAACCTGTTTGTGCTCACTACCAACAACATTATTGCAGGCACCACTAATGAGGTGGCCAGGCTAGAAGGGGAAAGAGATACAGGAGCTGGAGCGCTTTATCAGCTCCAAGACCAATGCTGGTTTTGGCACTATTTTCACTCTAGTGAGTTGCAAACAACAAAAAAACCCAACCAAGCAGGTGCTAGCAATCTGCGAGACCACATGCCAGCTACATCTGCTTCAAACTGATTCAATTACATCTGCCTGAATAGTCCCAGGACATTGAATCCACTGAAGGGAACCACAGGTCCAAGAGAGACCCAGTACTTTGGGATCTTAAGACTGGATTAAAATAAAATGGAAGCCCTCCCAACTGAAACTGGAGGAGGATATTCCTATAGGATCTGAGCCATAAGATCACACTCAACCTAGGATAAGATGGAAGACAACATATGTACTACACTGGGATACACGGTAAAAGCCCATTGGAAATAATGCCTCAAAATTTTCCCAGAAGCAGTCCAACAGCACTGCCTTGTTTCCCAAAACACTGGGTGCAGTACATTTGCTTGAACATGCTCTTGGGATTGGGACTTCACTCCAAACCTTGTTTGTACAAAAAGGGGCCAAGCAGCTGGGAAATTCTGGAGTGTAGTGTGTCCTCATTAGCTTCCATCTGCCATCAGAACTCAGCTCATGGCAAGTTTGGCTAAGTCCTGGTGTTCTCAGGTCCAAATCTGGGTCAGTTTTAATTACACTATACAGAATTCAGTGTGCAGTTTTTAAATCCTTATTATACAGTGCAGAAGAACGGGCAGCTCTCCAACTAATCAATTTTTTAAAAGTACATATATAAAAATTTTAAACCAGGCTAGACAGACAGTGGGTGGAAGAGAAAAAACGTATAAGCGAGTACAGGGGTTAGTTAAGAGAACTGTTAGCAAAAGTGGGTCACCAGCAAGTTCTGCTTTAAAACTTCAAAGGAAGGGGAAAAGGAAAAAACTCTTCATTTTTTAAGACACTGAAACTGATGTGCAAGATGTATACAATTCATACTGCTTTTAGAATCAGCATGGGTTACGCACAATAATACTGCAGCCAGATTTGCATGAAGGGAAAGACAGATTGTCTTGTGGGTACAGGACCATACCATGCACTGGCTGACCAATTCCCATACCTTTTAACTGTGTTATTGCCAGGCTTATGAAAATCCTTTTCCCTAAGGGCAAAGCCTTTAGCCCACAAGTATAGAAAAGGTGTGTGATTAGAAGTACAGTTCAATGGGATTCTTGAAGGTGAGAGGGAACTGCAGGAAGTTAGTCTAAATCACACAATGTGTTTTGGACTACTGCAACTGCTATTTATTTCCTCTTTTTCTATGCCATCAAATAGCCATCAGCCAGGTCAGGACTTGAAAAGAGTTTTGCTTGCCAGGTTGCTGGCAAACAACGATAGGAGGCACAGAGAGTGGCATGTTTTTCACTGAACAGACACTTGGGATAGGATAGCACGCCAAATCTTATCTATGTAAATTGGGCTAAAATCTACTCTCAAAGTCAACAACCAGAATCTGCCCTGTTTAGAATCTTTGTCAGATGCAAGGGAGCAAGTGGAAGTCTTCAGTGACAGCTACTGACATAAAGGTAGCTCAGAAACAGAGAAGGATGATCAAGGAGCAGAGTAAATAGCAATGAAATGATAGATGCTTGTTAGATGAGCATAATATTCTGCCATCTTCTACACGAAAGCTACACCTTCTTCGGCACTGTTTCCAAGTTTGCTTTAACCATTTCAATGAAAAATTCCTGTTAAAAAGAGATTTCCCTTCATGCACCTTGTTAGTATTATCATAGCTTTCATTTCAGAACTACAACATAGCAGAAACACGACACAATCCTACACACTCCCTTGTACTTCTTAACTTGGTGGCTAAGCCATTATCTCCATCTACTAGATGTATCTAGTACATTCTGACACAGAAGGAAATACTCTACAAGTTCAGGATCAACAAAAGCTATGAGGCTGGAGTAACCAATCAATGCATTTTAAGGTAACCCCCCTCTCTCAGACAACACTCATTATATATGAAAATTCTTACATTCAACATATTACACAACAATCCAAGCAGAAATTAAAAATAACAACAAAACAAAACCCTTACCACAAAAGCATTAGAATCTTAGGTATTACCAGCTTCTCCATTATAGCACTAGTTCTGAAATGGAGGAGGGCTTTTTGCCCATACCACCTGACTGGTCTCAAGCTCTATCCCCACCTGGGTCCACTTGTATTAATTAGGACAATTAGCCTCACTGTCTCCAAATAATTGTCAGTTTAGTTGAGCTTGGATAAAAAAAAAGCAAGCTGAAGCCACAAGCAGACTGGGCAAGGTAATCTCCAATTATTGAAGAAGAAAATTACCCCATACAAATCTGTTTTCTAAGGGTTTAGTTTCTTAGCATAACTTTTTGCTATGAAGTTTCAATGCAGATCAGTAACAGAACAAAAGGGTACAGGAGAACAGTAACACAGCAAACACCAGGAAACTTAGCTCAAGATGTTATCACTGTAATAGAATGATTACATTCTTGTAACAGAGAGAAATTTCAGTGCCCAGATGTGGATTATTCTCCATTTTAAAGCAGTTATTGCACTTAGACATGTTTGATGGACTGTTCGAACACGACCCACGAGTGACTAGGAAGAATAGCCGAGCTGCAAATTAGGCACAAAGAAGAGTGGAGTAACAATGCTATCTAGTGCTGCGTGTCCTCTGAAACAAGGAAACTCAATGATGGAACAGAGTGGTTACTTGGGAAGCCCAGGAAGAGAGGACTGTGTAGTTTGGCAGGGAAGTTCAGCTTCTAGTTGATTTTTTTAGTTCCGTATCATCTATTGATGTAGCTTTATTCAGTTATTTTATTTACCCCTTCCTTTGGCCTCTCTTGCTATTCCTCTTCCTCCATTTGACATGTATTATAACAAACCAAGCCAAAAGGTAAAAGGTCAAAGATGACTACCACTGTATCCAAGTGCTAAGGTGGACGTTTACTGGGCTCTGAGTAAACTTAAGGACTACAAATATGACAACAGGTGTCATTCACTACCTGCTGCAATGGTGGAACTACAGAGTAGAAGGAACACTATCCTCTGAAGTGTCTTTATGTATAATCACTGTGTAGACATGTGAAAGATTCAGTGTTGAAAAAGATCCAAACCCAAAAAAACAAGATGAGAGACCAAAGGGTGAATGGAGAGGCTCTGTCCATGCTCACAGACCTAGAGGTAGACTTCTTTTGTCTCCTCCCTTTAAAATAACATTTGGATGTGACTGAAGTTAAAGTCACTATAACTCTTCAGGTTCTTCACCTGATAATGCAGCTACTTGAGAGTTGCCTATTGTCACAACAGATACTGACTTGTTAAAAGTGCATCTCTAGCCCCAAATTCTGACCAGGGAAAAGGGGATTCACTGATATTTTCTGAACAATCCATGCTGTTCTTGCATAACAAGGCTCCCACAGAAGCACATCTTCCTTTTACAATTCTATTCATGGGGAAACAGTGAAAGATGTGTTATGGCATACGAATGCAGATAAAATCTATAGCAACAAAGCAAGCATGCCATTCTGAGATAGGGGACATTTTATTCTGCAGACTGTCAGCACCTGGGGATGTTAAAAACATGGGAGTAATTTACAGAATGAATTAAAACATCGTGGTCCCAAGTTAGAGAGCATCTTGTCAGACATATCTCTACTAAAATTTTGTGCTACCATATTCATCTTACTGTACCTACATGTGGTTCACATAATCCTCTTAGTGGGGTCTGTGCTTTCCACTACATCCTCTGGAATACCTGAGACAATAGTATGATTTACAAAGAAAGCGCCTCTCTCAATTTTATTGTGTTTTGCTGTGAGAGTTTAAGCCACAGCCTTGACATCTGAATGCCATTTTTCTATTGCACTTTATTTGTGAGTGGGAGTTTTTTGTGCTATACAGTTTACGTAAAATGAATCGGTACATAAGAAAATGCAACACTATTATTTGTTTCATAAACATCCAGCCCCTGACTTGTGTGTGCCATGCAGCATAGCTGTTATTACCAGCTAACAAAATGTTCTAAACTAACAGAGAAAGTCCTACAGATTTTTTTTTTTTTTTTTTTTTTTTTTGTAAATTTTAAAATCAGTAGATCCATATTAAGAAGAATTTGCCAAATTACCTGTGGAGGAGGAAACCTGCAATTCCCTCACTCCAGTGATGAGACGGTATCAAGAGCAGTGCTAAACAAAGCAAACCAAAGGGATCACAAATACTTTCCTAGAGAATAATACTCTCGTAAATTGTTAGTGAATAAAAACTGAGACTCCCCACTAAAGTGATGTCAACTTGCCAGTTTTATGGTCCAGTTTCCAGTTTGCATGACAGGAGATAGCAAAAAAAGTACACAGATACGTGCATATCTGTTTATTCCTTTCTGTGATTTGATAGCCAAACTCAGATAATGAATTCAGAAGACCTTCTACAGTGAGACAGAGTATAGCCCAAGTTTAAGACAGAAAAGGAAATGACAACAGAAAAACATGGGAACAACCATGAAAAGAAAGTTTACAACATAACTGCTTTTGTATAGCAATACGAGATAAATACCAATTATCACGAATTTCTAGATGAGGAAACAAAAAGCTCTGATCACAAAATAAATCAAGGGAGTCATGCTGAATATACATGATTATGGCATACTCTGGTTTATCTTCATTTTATCACATTTACCCTCAGTACTTGACAATTAGTGCTTTCTATATTCAGCTAAAGAAGTCAACAACAATAGATGAGCACTGAGGCATGTATTCGGAGCATGGTTCAACTGAAAACATACCATGTCCACATCACGTCCTTTGTAGACCAGAGGAACAGGCCCAGCATCATGTCCCTGACACTAGCCAGGGCAGTTACTTACTGAATCTATGGGCAGGGCAACTGAGAAGTTTTGTTGCCCTGCACTAAATCTTTCCAGTTCCTGGCAAATCACTGGCCAGGGTTTTTCTGAGCAAGTGGTTATATACGCAAGACATACACATACATACAAACAAACATACATACATATAAAAAATGTATTTATTACATTATCTGGGCATTACATGGACCTTTGATGTGCTTTTCTTTCATGAGCGTATCTAATTTCCTTAGTAAGTAGATTTCATTCTGCTTTTTCTTCACCTAGGGTTAATGACTTCCATTGTCAATATTATTGTCGTGTGTCTAACCAAGATTTTCTGGAGCAGCAGAAAAGAGATTGGTCTATAGATCACCCATTCCTGGCTAAAACTGCACAGAATGTAAACAGATCTCAAGGCAATGGCAGGTCTGTTCCTATCTCATGATGTAGATTCAACATATCATAACAATGCTGTAGCTTTGTGGTTTGTTTAACTAGATTTATAACATACTAACTCCCTTTTACAGGAGCAGAGAGATGCTTTATCTGAGCCAGGAGGCACAAAATGAGTAGATATGAAGGTGAAATGGTCTGAATTTGCCAGTCAGACATGCAGCATGACTGCATCTGCTGCTTGGATGCTGCCTAAATAGGCCAAGATCAAGCTTGCAAAGATTCTCATCCCTCAAAGTAACAAAACCCAGAAATCAAAGCTCACAAAAATTTTTAAAATCTGTATTTCCACACTGCAATGCACATATGATGTATGCAAGTGTCTGCGTGCACACTTACCCACACTTTCACACTCAAATCCACATTATCCCCTGCATTTCTACGTTGCACAATGGCAAATACACTCTGCAAGAACATAAATGCTAGAAGAGAATGGCGCCCATTAGTGCGGAGAACCCGGGTGTTACTGTTTCCCCTCTTCTACTCAGAAAATACTGATTCACATCTATTTGCCTCACCTCCCTGCCCCTTTACCAATGAGGAACTCACCTTACATCCCCATAATGCTCTCCTTGGCCAAGTCTGCAACCCCAGGCAACCCAGCCTCGACTGCAGGTGGCAAAGGCGATGAGCTCAGCTCAGAGTTTGACATGCTTGGTGCATGTCACATAACACAGGCAACCTGCTAATGAGCTGCTATGTGCTCTCTCAAAGTCACAGCTGCCAGCAACAATTGAGCAAGTGCAGCCGAGCTTTTCAGGATTCCTGCCTGTTGCCCAGGAACCACACAAAGCACTGGAGATTTCAAACAGGTGCAAACAGTGCTTTTCTCCCTGGCCTTGTCCTCCAGCACATCAGACTGCCTCTGCAACGGCAACAGAAGAACCAGAAAGCAGGAAATGAACTTTCAAAATGTGATCAGAGTTGCTACTGATAATGCAACACTCTGATGACATAAGAAAAACAGCCTGTACATAGCACTATAAGCAGATGTAGGAAGGCTTGGTCAGGCTTGCATTCATGAAGACCTGCTTCTTCCAGATACATGCAGCTGTACTATAATTCTGGGTTACCCATTTTTCTGAATTTGTCAGGATTTCTCACCTGCAAAACATTTTGTTAATGTACGAGGTAATGTTTCAGAACATGCAATGATTCAGAACATGTAATGAGCACCAAAAATAGATGAAAAGGGCGTATTTTAAAGCTTACTTTTATAATAATTTGATAGCTGCATAGGAATTTTTAATGCACAAAACTGTCTTTCAAATAAATGTCTTTAAAAGCATAATACAAATCACGTACATTATCTAATTGCCTATATGTACAGAAATTATACATGTACCATCTGTTTACAGCTCATTGCTTAACATTATAACCTTGCATGTACACAGCTCAGCGCATAGGTGGTACTGTAGGTAGACAGAAATCGTATCTCCTGAACTGAAAATCTGTGAGATAATTTTTAACAGGCTCGTTAGAAAAGACTGCACTTACTCCAGAATGGTTTGTTTTGTCAATATTGCCTACGCTGTGTTAAGGTCATCAGTAGAGTTTGTTATTAGCCATGTTCCCACGTTGGTAATCAGGCAAATTCCTGTTAATTTCAGGCAGAATCATGCCTTACTTGGAAGGAAGCAGGAACTGGTTAAGGCCATTAACAGATGGCCACTGAGATCTGGCGTTCTGATGTTATGATCAGCTGCTTGTCTGGTGTCTACCTGCTACTTACAAGCCTACTCACAAGAGCAGGCACAGGTCAAGCCTTGAGCAAGGGTCTTTCGCTGTTCACTCAGAAATACAATGCTGACATGCATGCTAAGGGCTTTTGTCTAAAATGAAACTGCTCAGATAGGTTTTACCTTCCCTTTTGGATTCAGCTTTCCACTTGCACGAGAGGCTGAAAAGGCTAAAGGGTTCTCTTGTACAGATGCCAACAAAAACAAAGGTAAACTTAGAATTTTCATTAACTGTAAATTACAAGTGCAAACAGAAATAAGGATTGATGTGAGCAACAGGGAATGCTAAAGCTTCACCAAATGTAATGTGTAATGCTTCAACCCAAACATATTTTGGGATGACTGCCAAGAAGATGGGTATAAATGTGGGAGGCTTAGTAGAGTACAGTTTGAGCTGAAATGTGTAAAGTTTTCACTTGTGCTAAGGAAACATTCGTAGCTAGGTAAAAACAAGGCCTTATGAAAAATCCAATTTTACATCTAATCTAAATTTCCCTGGGAAAGCAACTGCTCTCTTCCTAAACTGATCCTCCAGATTGCTGGTGATAGCACATAAGTACTGTGGATAGTATCGCCATGGGTTAGGCACTAGTTGAATGTCGTAAAGTCTAGAGGTGTCTTATCCAGCACGATGTGGTTTTATGTGCTCATCTACACCAGAATTGGAATTAGTCGTTATGATGCTTTTGTTATTTGGTGGTCCAAGGACTACTGTACAACTACTAGACAGAAATGTTGGCTCTGTCTAACAAATCTTCTTGTGGTATGGTAGCTTAAATTGTTACTCGTTAGTTCTTTTGATCCAGAATCTCCTAGTAGTGAAGGATACGGTATCCATAACCATTAGAGTTCCTCCAGTGAAGAATAGTTGCAGTGTCTTACATGCTGTTTACGCTGTAGCAATTTGATGCTAAAAATCCCCTAGCAGAAAATTACCCACATTGTTGAGTTTTGGTTATCTATTGTCAGAGTTGTGCTTTAACAGTAACAGTATGAGGCTCTTCTAGCTTGACCAGAAGACTAGTTCATAAACTAGAACTTATATTTACTTTCAATGAGATAAACAATGGATAATTCCAATAAAGGCAAGAGACTGGAGAATAAAAGGCTATAAATTCTGCAGAAATGTTCAACATGGGCTCATTTCTCAAAATTCTCTCTTTTCGAAAGCTACTTTCTTCTCAACCTCATAGACTAATTATTTCATTGAAAAAAAATCGTCAGCAAAGATTCTCACCTATTTTTTCAGCATAAACTTCAGAAACCAAACACAGTAATGAAGCTCCAAGAAGGCGTTTTACTGGCTATCACTTCAGTTTTATTCATGTGATTGGTTCCAAGATCTTGAGACAGTAACACAAGTTACTTTGGTTTCTCTAAGTGCAAGGTATATCCTTCTCTCTCTGTGCCTGAGATGACACAGTATCTGCAGCTGACAGATACTGATAGGCTTCAACTTTCCCTTTATGCACCTCCAGTTCCACAGAGGTGGAACTAAGAAGTTCCTATTGAAACACCGTACAGGAATCATACTGACAGTACTCAATGCATTCCAACACTTGGCAAATAAACATGACCCTTTGGTAAACAGATGGTGACAACAGAAACTTATCCTATCTATAAGAGAATTAAATCTCAAAAGACACCACCTATTCATTCCATTCTTCAAGATGTAGACCTATTCAGCAAGAAGGGCCTAAGGTGACAAGGAACCCTAGCAATAGACACATAATTCTACCTGTCACTAGAATTAACAATAGAGCCTCCACTGGTAGGAGAGACTGTGTCTTCCCATGTTCTGGAGCGTAGGCTAACATTGGCATGAGAATGGTGAGGACATTTAGGAAGGACTCTAATGTAAATGCAGCTTAGATTTGTTGCCAGCTACTCCAGGCCAGGCAAAGACATTTCTTAGGTTGTCCAAGAATAGAAAGGACACAATGTGCAATAGAGTTTAATGACAACAGTTATTCAAAAAAACTCTCTTTAACCTCTAAGTAAGGATCCTACATGTTGTAGAGCAGGCCAGGATTCAGTATTTTAGCAGCGACCTTAGGGTGAAGAGTTACACTCTCTGTAAATTGAAACTTTCCTTCAAATTACAAGTGTGTGTACCTTTAAAGATTCTGAAAGAAGAATGCATCCTTTTCTGCAATGACTTCTGTAAAATAAGAAACTGGATTAACCAGTCTTCACTGGTGCCAGCCAGACCACAAAATGTACTATCAACACTCTGCTTCTAAGGTAAAAGTTATTGTGATTTAAAAAAAATATCAATTACACATCTTGCCCCAGAAATACTATAACCTGACTCAAATTTCTTATAAACTATGTCTTCTTGCACTCCTAAATAATACTAAAATAAGAAACATTAGATTACTTTCTAGCAGATATTTACAAAACTCTGCGATATTCTAAGCAGATACAAGCTAATATTATTATTCTGAATAGCACTACAAGCTGCCCTGCATCCACAGCACCATGCAGGCTGTCATTTTTGTAGTTTAGATGCATTTTGCAGCAAGACTTATCTGTTCTTTCAAGTGCACTGTACTGTTAGTTGTTGTCACAATTATTTATAACTAGGGACATCCATCTCCTACTAACCTTCTGTTCTGGTCCAATATACAGGATACAGTATTTGAAGCACAGAAGTACATTTATAACAATTTCAATTCAATATTTCTTAGCTAGATTCTGCCCTCTGGTTTTGACTCTAATTCCAAGCAAGTCAAAGATGGTATTCAGTCTTCCTCTCTACTGCAGGGTTTGTGTGTATGAAAATTTAATTTTGATAAAAGGTCAGGATAGAAAATGGAGATGTTCA
Organism: Grallaria varia; assembly: GCA_013396735.1. Classification (NCBI taxonomy): domain Eukaryota; kingdom Metazoa; phylum Chordata; class Aves; order Passeriformes; family Formicariidae; genus Grallaria; species Grallaria varia. The sequence continues at coordinate 104,372 of VWZG01005385.1, read as the reverse complement.
GCTAAAGAAAAGGGTTTTTAAAGAGACTTGAAAACATGAGACCACTAGTTGTGTTTCTTTTTAAAGTGTATCATAAAGGTACTATAGCATTCTTTAACACAGAGAAAAGGTAGAATAGTGCATGAAACACTCAGTGCAAAGAAATAATCTATCCTTAGTTTAGTAATGAATTATCTTACAACATTGAGAAAATTACTTAACTGTTCTGTGTTTCAGTTTCCCCATCTATCAAATGAGGAGAATGATATGTTGTAAAACCACTCTAAGGTTCTTTAAAAAATGTATTGTCATTTGGAAACTTGCAAAGTATAGCACTGTTTCTAAAAAAACCCATCAAGAATATAGGAATAAATATTTCTTTAAACGTTTGTTGCAGTATCTTAATATTTCTTCTAAGTACTTTACAGTATTCTCAAGTGTTTATATGTACTGTTTAAGTGACCCAACTACAATTATCAGCATACGGGACTTAAGATAATACATGCTTTAAGTTTAAACTTCCAAACAGTTGGTTGAAACACAAATATTTTCAAGAATCTCAGTAAGAGATGGACTGAGTACTACACTTTTCCCTAAGACAGTCAATAGTCCTTCAGCTGAAGCAGCACTGGATTCTTTGAAAAACACAGTAATTAGCAAACTAAAAGAAAAAGATATTAACATTGTGTCCTGCCTCCCCGGCATTCTTTTTAGCACCCACATGATACAGATGCCACAGAAGACTCACTCTTATTTTGAAGTGCAGGCAAATACATCATGGTAAAAGACTGAATGTCATTCAAAGCATCCTTTGAAACTTCTTAAAAAACTGCATTTGAGTTTTGTATCTGGAGATGTTTTAATGACTAGTTTATTTTTCTGTACTTTTGGAGAGCAGAAGAGCATATTCATTACGTTTAGAGCTCAACAAACTTTGCAGGCTTTAGATATTAAAATACCTCTATTTCTGAAAGTTTATCTTGCTCAAATATATATTTGTAAGGTGTAATCCAGAAGAGGTTGGACATATATATTGTAGGTCAAATTCCAAGTCATCAATCAGTTGTTACAGTTTTTAAGGCATGTATTTTAGTGCAGAAGCAAAGTGTTTTCTTGACTTTGTATTACAAGAATGGATCACAGAATTTCTCAAAGAACCTACATTACAGATGGGACCAAATGTGGAAAATGCAAGACCCAAAAGATTATACACTCTGCACATTGTTAATAATCAAAACCAATATATCAGAACTGGGGATGGCTCACAAGTTTTGAGACAGCACTCATTATAAACCAAATGCTACAATAGATTTATTACTGAGGCAGAAAAAAGTTGGGGAGATTCTACAGCCATTTCATCTTTAGTAAGTATTTCCTTCACTAACTTTGTAATACAGAGAAGAGAATTTCTATCTATCACGTTATTCAGTCTTTTATAGCAGATAAAAATTTACAAGCATTACGTTAGGTACAGTCACCTTATCTCCAAGTAAAAAAAATTACATACATATTAAAATACAAAGGCAGCAAGCTGAATTTTCTTATTCTTATCAAGATTAATATAAATTTGAATGCAAATAGGACAGCTAGATGAGAGTTACAACACAGATGTGTGAAATTCCTCTCATTTTCAGGTGTGATTAAGAAAGCAACATGAGAAACACAGGCAAAAGTGAAAAAATAGGGTCACCCAAACTAAAATTATATTATAAAAAATGTATGGTCTAGAATATGTGGTAGACCTGTGAGGAGAGATTGCCAGTTAGAATAATGGGAGTGAGGTGGGATGCTCTCAGATATTTAAGAGCACAGAGTGTAGAACAGAGTGCAAGAGCTGGAATGTGCCCACACAGGCTGTGTTGGAGCTCCAAATGTCTCCAGCTCAAGTGACTAATGTGAATGTGCAAAGAGACAACCACTTCAAACAGAACTTTTTCCTGATTAAGTCACTACCATAAATCTCAATATGTTCCCTGCCATATTGGCAGCCTGTCTCTTTTTTCCTTTTAACTGTGGGCCAGATCCTCAGCTGGTATAAGTTGGCATCGCATTTTGTTGCCTTCAGTGGAGCTAAGCCAATTGATGCCATCTGAGCATCTGATATTATATTTCTGTAGCAGTGAAAAAATTATACAGTGGCATTAATTACTACATAGCCCCATCTCATAACCTCATGGCAGGGGTGGAAAGACTTCTCATTTATAGTCACCAGCCAACATACAGAGTGGAAGGGTCAGTCGGTCATTCCAAGCTCAGTTTGATGGCTGAAAAGTTACTAATCTTTCCAAACACAGAAGAAACTGCTTTTCATTCTCCTGTGTGATTTAAATACTTAAAATTTGTTAACTCACAGGCATGTAGTAGCTACGCTATGTCCTTAAAGCACCACAATCTATTGCATCAAAAATGCAGTGGATCTGACATGCAGAAGAACAGGCAGCTGGAACAGACAAAAAATTGCTCAACTGAGAGCCCCAAGTCCCATGCCAACAGTAAATGCTATGGGAAAGAAGGTAGGGACACTTTGTAAGCATTCTGCTACAGACTAACAGCACATCAGAGATACAGACACAGACATTCTGCAGTTTTGATATTCTAATGGAGAAGGTGGTCAGGGTTTTTTTTGGTTCAGCAAAGGGAGAAATGGAGCACAGGACTAATTATGAACTGCATATTAGTTTGGACTGTCTTTTACAATGACCTGGCACTCATTTACACCCTTTGTGTAAAAAGCCCATATGTTCCATTTCACTGCAGAAGGAAATAATCTTAACAGTAAATTGTAACACCCAAATAAAACCCTTCTTCTCAGACAAAATAACACTTCCTACTTTCTACCCAACACAAAGAAGTGTAGATTGGGACTCCAAAGAAAAAGGGTGGGCTCAGACACTTGGACATGCAGTAGAAGTAATAATCTATTGCATCAATACTGTAGATGCAGTAAAATGTTCATTTACTCACATAGGTTATAGAGGGGTTTTGTCTGTGTGTTTGAGGGTAGGGTAAATGGGGAGTTACTCTGTGGCACTGAATGTATCTTGGCCCGCCTTCCTTTGCATTACCTGCCCTTCCCAGTATTTCCTCTCACAGATAATTATCTCCTCAGCTCCTAAGTTATTTTGTTTTTAGCACTTCATACCCCCTGGACACTTAACACTGAGATCTTACTGAACATTAAACAAGCAGATTGCCATCTTTGTCTTTAAATGTGTGAAATAAAAGTACTAGCCTATCAGAAAAAAAAAAAAATCCTTATTCTCCACCTACTCATTAGAATTTACATGTTATAGCAGCATGCACACTCCTAACAAGCATCCAAATGGGAATTGGAAGTAAGCGGTTTCCTTCTACAAGTAAATGTAAAATAAATGGCCTTATGTTGGCTGAAGCCTGTCCCAAAATACAGATAGTTTGCTATGGATATAATGCAACTACTTGATAACAAGCAAAGGCCAAACATGGGAAAATAAACCCTGACCTGATAGACTTCAACAGGCATTGTGCCTGCCTAAGGACAGACCATGAAATTCAGGGGGTTTAGCCACAAAAGAGCAGAGTTACTGAGAAATAAGAAATAAAAAAAGAATGAAAACAGAGAGAAGGAGACATCAGAGAAGACAACACATGGGGGAAGGATAAGAGTAAACAGGAACATGTAAGGGAATGAATAGGAAAGAGAAGCAAGAAAGTGCAAGTTTCAAAACACAGTGGTATTCAACATGGCAAAAGACGAGTAACTGAACCTACTTCTATCCATCAGGAAAGTGCCAGGATGCTGGGGAAGTGTCCTCACAGCCACACACATTGGCAATCAGGTTCTGATACAAGAACAATGACAGAAGCTCTATTACTGTCACTCTAGAGAATGTTCCACTAGGAACAACTTCAGAAGGAGAAACTACAGACTTTCTCTCAGACCTGAGTGTATCTGACGGTCACATTTAAGACCCACACTGCAAAAAGGTTTGAAACCTATTACACACCCAGCAGAAAATGTAAGAGTATTTCAAACAGACACATTCTGCCTAACTCAAATGAATTTAAACCAGTTGATTAAGAATATGACTTAAATTCACATGAAAAGTATCATCCATCTTTTAAAGCTTGGCCTCCCATTTTTACATATACTTGGCAGAAATATGTCCACATTCAGTCATTTTGTCTTAAGTCAGTGATGGGATCTAGCTGTTCCAATATTGATGAAAATGAAAATTATAATCTTCAAATACTTCATTTAACTATTATTCAAGAAATACTATTGCTTAAATGAGACACTTCCTTCACAAAAGAATGCTCATGAAAATACATGCCTTTATTTTTTTCTTTAAATGGATTTTTTGTGTCTAAATTTTATAACAATCTATAAGTGTGTTTAGTCATCCTTACCACGGGGGAAGAAAGTGAATAGGGAATTTCTGCATGACAGAAATCCTGCAAGTGACAAAGCTCCTAATTTTGACTTCAGTGGAAATTTTGCCTTGGTATGAATTCACAGGATTTGGCCTATGCTTTGCATAGATGACTGGGATTCAAGTTTTATTATTACACTAGATAATTGTTTTGCTAGAATCTCAAGAGCACTCTTAGAAGAACTGGAGGGAATGAGATTGACAAAAGATCAAAGAGATCAATTATTATTGTGCCCAGTGGACATAAAGTGTCCAGTGGACACCAGCTGGATGGGCAGTAGATGGGAATTAATACAGTTTGGTTTTAGAATGCTAACAGACAAAGTAGAATAATTTCTTTTCTGCCCAAAAGCATGGTTAGAGTTTATATTCCCATTTTTTATGTAATGGAGCTTTCCTAATATTTATTATTTATCAAAAATACTTGTTTTCAGTGTTTCCCTAGGAAGCTGATATACCCAATTTTAATTTCTAATCAGACAAAGCATGCAGCTGTTAGTAACAGGCCAAAATGCTGAAATGCTTGCCTGGGATTTAGGCTGCCCAATGTTACAGATGCAATGTGACTAAGACTCCCCATGACATTTCAGCTGGGAAGTCTGGAGAAGTCTGGCCAGGCACCTTGATAATAAACAGAAATACACAGGCTATGTAGCCTCATAACTTCCATGTCTCAAGTCTGTTTCTTGTTTCCTGTATATTGGCCCTTCTTTCTTCCCTTTGAAAAGAGGTGGAAGGGAACCAGGAAAAAAGCTACAAGCCCATAATAGAGTTGTTCTAAATCTCTCTGAAGAAGCAGACGGGACAAATAGCTCCTCAAAGTGAATCCCAGGTGAAAGCTCCTTGCTGCAGTTCTATAGTCCTAAACAAGAGAAGGATGCAAATATTTTTTTATGCTGGAACAAGCTATCTTCTAAATTTGTATTTACTCCATTAAATTGTTCTTACTTTAACCTTTGATTTTGCCAGCTTCTAATAATTTTGGACTGTTGCTCAGAGGACATCTCTTTTCTTTGTTTACTATGTCATGATGTGTATGTCACTGAAGAATTTAGCCATGTAAATCTTGAAAGTAACTTGCAGCTCTGAAACAATTTTGAAATAGTTCTTTAAATTCTATGCTGTCAAAACTAAGTGCAACTGTGAAAGGCCTACGAAGATAACATCTATAAACACTGCAGCTGGCTACACAAAAAGCTGGAAAGCACCGTTAATTACTAAACATTGTGTCTTGGAGCATAATAGCCATACCTGGGAACTACACATTCCTATCTGTGTATCACATCAGTATTATAGGGGTAAATCTCTCTAGAAGAAAAGAAAAACCAAATAGAGAAATGAAAAAGACCAAACCAAAACCAAACCAAACAACCAAACAAAAAAGATACTCACTAGGTAGTATCTATCTGCAGATGTTCAACTAACAACCTCATTTTTCCCTCTCCTTCTTTCAGCAAAATGTGATACCATGACCATTACAGATAGCAGATTCCTTCTCCAGAGTGCCCAATGTTGGAAGTTCATAAAAAGTTAAAGGATAGTATTCAGTAGAAACCAATAATAATTTTGTGTTAAGATATCCATACAATAAGAATACCACCATGATGCTAAATTTCCACCTTGCACATTAAATACTGCTGTACTTGAGCTTCTCCTATGTCTGTGGCTCAGGCAGTGCATTGCTTAGGAAGTTCAGGGTAAGTCTGTCCTTAGATTATTCTGGTGTGAGCTCACTCAGCAGAGGAGGCTTTTATTCTGATATGACTCAACCAAAAACGTACTCCGGACAGATATACAGGGAAAATGGAAAATACCCCACAAAGAGCAATCATATCATCATTATGTATTCAAATTTAAAGTATTTACAGGATTAAGCAGTAAGAGCAGTGACACAGCAACACATAGTATGGCCTCATCCTGCAAGCCTCTCTCATCTGAATAATCCTAAGTGTGTGCAGTCCCTTGTAGAATTTGTTAAGTGCAGAAAACTACCAAATTTGGGAGAAAACAGATCAAAAAGCTGAAGCTCAGAGCAGTGACGTGACTCACCTAAAATTCTACAGAAAAGAAATAGAAATTCATAAATTAAACTGTTTCTGACTTTTGATCTTGTCTGTAGGACACAAGATCTCTGCCGTAAGACTGTAACAAAGTGAAAGAAACCCCCTCCCTTGACATTTTATATTTCTATAATTGTCTCAATATACCAGATCAATTGCATTTGAAAATGCAGCTATTAAAATACAACTAGACCATCTTTGGAGCCTTTGTTTGTCAATTGCATCAATCAACAATTCTTCTGCAGACAAGAAATCAGACTGCATTTTTACAATAATTGCAAGTCATTTCTAGGAGAAAAAGGTAGCAACAATACCCAAGGAAATAAAATAACACACTTTTGTACTTTCCCATCAAATCCAATAGTGGTATGGGTTTAAATCAGTCAGAGGCAGCTACGCATGAGAGATTGCACTCTGCAGGCTCTATCAGTCAGAAGTCAAGGATACATGTCCATGATTTATCATACTTTTCATGGTAATTAGCTAGAGTGCCATTTTGCTTCCAGTAGCATCACTCAACTTTCTTTTTTTAATTTGGTCTTTTTTTTTTTTCCCCTGCAAATGAATTTACATATTTCTCAATCTCTCATCCCCTACTATGTTTTATTTATGAATATAGGCCTTGCTGATGGTAACTTTAATGCGAAGAAGGTAGTAATTAGTGTACCTATCTGCTAAGTTAATCCCTTTCCCACAATGTCTGCAGAGAAGTTTAAGGTAAGTAACAGTTTACAGTCAATACTAGGTTTAATTATGCTTAATGAGGGTAACTCTCTCTGTTTACTAACTGCACCTAGGTGTGTAGCTCCTATATGAGTTTTTCTCCCAGCCTCATTCCACACCGTTAATAGTGCCACTGTGCAGGGTACCTGTGGTGCTTTAATCCGTAAAACTGCTTCACGAGAGCGAAGCAAGTGAGGCACCTGTTTCAACACTGGTTCAGAGGGAGCACAATGGCCTTAAAAAAATGACAGCTTTGTGTAAAGAGAAAGTTTTACTGTCTCATATTTTAGTGTATGCAGCGCACTAAAGAGGACGAAACCCAAAAAACACCACAGACATTCCCCAAGCCCCTCCTCTGAAAAAATAATATACAATAAAAAAAAAATACAGCATTTTCCCCTGGTTTTCAGGGATCATCCACGTGAATATTTCCTGTAGGAGTTACTATGTTCTTTTAGCTCATTGAAAGCTGTGTTAGCAATTATTACCCTGAATTTACACAGACAAAATGAAAACTTCTTGTCTTACTCGTATTTTATGACCAGTTATCTTCCGCAACTAAAAAAGACTCTAGAGGCAAGTGAAGATGAGACCAATGTTGCCTTAGAACTCTATACTAGCAAAAGGTCAACAGCAAAGCCTCAGACTGAAACCCAGTTCTACTTCAACTGCTCTGTTTTCAGCATCTGTGCAATGTTGTTACTTCAGTCTGCGTCTTCCCGATAGGAAGATCTAAGTTTGAGTTTACTTCATGACTTTTTGCTATAACATTTTCCTTTGTGGTTTCATGTATTATTCCCTTAAGAAATTCATGCAATGGGAATTTTTTTATACATATTTATAACTCCCTATGAAAAATGTACCTTCCTAAATCTTTGATTCCCTAGGATGCATGGATTTAGGGGGTTTTGTGTGTGTGCATGAGGGACTAACTTTGCAGGAGAAGTGCTGAAAAACAAAGCTGTTTGATTTCTTGTAAGAAATGGAAGTGGAACACATAGAGAAATTGTTCTGTAAATGGAGAGGTTAGTTTATTTGATTTTCCAAAGCAGCAAGAATAGAGTTCTACATTTCATTCATATCACAGAATTGTGACATTTCCTCAGACACAGCTTAGGGGGTTTATTTTTTTCATTTTTTGTTTTTTGCCCTAGTGAGCACTCTGCATGAGTCCACATGTTCCCTCCTTATCTTTGTCATTGGCACAACTTCAAGAAAAAAAATCTCTGGTTAGAAAATTGTTCAAAAAAGGAGGAAAAACTTCTGCTAAATCATGTTTTTTGTTTTGTAAAAACCAACCATTTTACAATTACTTGACTGTCAAACAAGCCAGTTACTAAAGTAAGATTTAATTTAAAGGCTAAACACTGTAATTCTGCAAGCTATATCCACATCAACATGCTTTGACTATACAGGTTTCAAAATCGAAGCTCGAGTCATATATGTGTTATTTCTAAAATGTGCTGAACTAACCCTAACACTCATATTACTGGATGTTAGGGAAAAGGTTTCTAAAACAGAAGTGAGATGTTGTTACTGATGTCTTTCCCTCTCAATACCATGCTCCGAAAAATGTGATCTGCACACGTAAATGCAAGTTTAACTACCATGTAAAACTGCTAATAGCAACATAATAAGAAATAAAAGAGAACTGTTTACAGTGACGACATATTCTTTCTTTTGCCATGTAAGACATCAATATTCAGATAAACATGGAGTTAATTATGAGATGGAAATTATTTACAGGCATATATATTTTTCAAAAAATTGATGAGGTTTTGTATCCAAGAAGAGAGCAGAAGAGGTTTTGAATTTTGAATATGAAGTCCAGCAACTAGCTTAATTTAATGATTTAAAAAATAATACAGGATTATTCTGAGAATCTGGAAAATTTTAACAACTCATTTCAAGGACAGATTATTGAAAAACTAACTGGAGAATGAAAACAGCACTTAATACAACTGGTCAACACCAGGAAAGGGCATATTCAAGTTACTCCTCACCTGCCGCTGCCTTTCAGTTAGTGGCATAAACAAAGCTTGGGTAACTGAACATTAATTTTGCTAAAGCACAGTCCTTAAGTTAGAGCCAACAGAATTATCTGCAGGGCACTGATGTTCAGTGTACATACATGAGTAACTGTTTCCTCAAAAATCCACAGGCAGATCTCCAAACTATAGGAAGCGGATCTCCCTGAGAGAGAGATGGATGTGGGCACTACTGTGAAAATCAGTGCAGCTCCTCTTTCCCAGGCAATTGTTTGGCAAAGAAGCTCCACAGTTTTCTGAAGAGCCTGGGAGGAAGGTAGGCTTGCTTATTTGGATCAGTCTGGTTAATAACTAGGTTTGTCACACAGCAATGTTGCCTCCTTTCTTCTCAGATTCACTGATTACAATGAAGGACAGTGGGAGGATGAAGATTTTTAAAATTAATTGCAAAATAACTAAAGACAATCTATTTCTCAAACACAAAGGGTTTGATTAGGTAAAAATACTTTTTCCAAGATTTAGAGATGTTCAGTCACCCTTAAACGAACTGGATCTCTGCTGCAGTATAACGTCCTGGCAAAGAGAAGAACACGCTCCCTTGATGCCCTCTGAAGTAATGAAGAGACTCCCGTCTTGGTGGAGGAGATCAACTGAGAGACATTCAGTCTGGTGGCCTCCAGAATCTCAAGCAGGCCTCAAGTTTACATTGAAATAGTGCATCTCAATTTTATAGCCAGCCAAGCAGGTGGGATCGGAACATTGTGTTTTAGCCACATACCAATAAACTTGTTAGAACACAACTTGCAAGAGAACACATAGACATAGATTACTGAGATCTTGGGGCAATCTCATCTCATAAAAAACACTAAGCATTTAAATGTGTCTATAAACATTAATGTAAAGATATTTTAATTCAGAGGAAGGAAGAAGTTTCAGATCAAAGTTCTGCAAATGACCACAATTCGGATTAACAAAAAACTATGTAATTAAAATGCTCTATGAGTGACTAAGTAGCAACATTTCTTTCTTCTTTATTTTCTTCTTCAATATTGATTTCTTGACAGAAAAAAATAAGTTTTCAGCTGCTTTCCTCTTAGAAGAACCTCTGCCTACTTTCATGAATTCTCACTGCCATCCCTAAGATATGCCTTTGGAAGGCATAGAGATTTGTATAATCCCCCAAATCCTATTAATATCAGTAAGAATGATACAAGTTTGATTCAAAAGAACCAAAGGGAATGACTAAAATGGCCTCAATGCTGTTTTTCAGAGTCAAAATGGTCTACCTCACCTACTTGGCATTAAAATGTGCTGCTGCCACATAAGTGGTCCAGCTCCCACTGCTGCTGACTTCCTTCTGTCTCTCATTTTGTTGTCTGCTAATTTGCTGGTACAGGAAAAACAGGGGGCTGGTCTTTCAATGTCCTACACTGCTGATAACACGGAGTTATGCAGTAACTCTACTCTGCTAATTATACTATTGCACAATTTAAGGTTTACAAAATGAAGGATGCACGTGGAAGGTGTTCAGCAGGGTCTCCACAACATCACCATACAAATGTCTGATCCAGCTCTAATAGGAAAACAGGCATCCAGCTATACAAAGAGGGGACAGGGAGACAAGAGGGAAGTACTAAGTCAGGGAGGGAGAGAGAAAGAAATAGAGAAAAATAAAATAAGATAAATAAAGGGAAGGAAAGAAGGAGAGAGGGAGGGAGAGAGAGAAAAGGATTTCTCTGTTCTACTCAGTGAAAAATATATATATTGAACTTTGTTGAACACAATAATTGTTGAAGTTAAAATCTTATACCATCAGATGAAGGATTTAACCCTACCTTTTACAATTAGTTCCTTGTCAACCCAAGTTTTGCTTTTATGGAAAACCATGGAAGCCAAGTGCCTATCAGGTTTTAAAAAGACAGTGGAATAGAAATCTAACCAGGAGAAGAAGCAAAAAAACCCACTGTCCTGAGCTATCCACTGAAGAAAATTAACTTTCCCAAAACAAACACCAGAGGCATCAAAGATCAGTACTTTGTCTGGACACCTGAATTTGACATCTGGACAGCAGAATTGCTATTTATTCTTTCCAATGAAGGTAAACTAACTCACTGGCACAGAACAAAGATTTTAAAACCTAATTATGTTTCATGTGGCAAAAGGGCCAAGTGTCACCTGTGCCACATCTTCCACATACTACCAGATGATCTGCAGTTCAGATAAAGAAGAAAATGAGAATGACTGAAAGAAATTGACCCTGGCATACATTTAAGAAGAACGACTGTGGTTTCATACCTTCTTCTGAATCTCAAAAGACTTCCCCGGCATTTACTCCTAAACCAAAACCAATCCCTCCCAGTTAAAAGGGACATTGCCTTTTTCATAGGGGAAGTATCAGGTCATGGCCTCTGGCAAATTAGCATGAATCACTGACCACATGATTCAAACATGTGCCTTAAGAAACCAAATTTCAGCATCCTGAAACTCCATTCTTAAAGCACTGAATGAAGAAATCTACTCTGCCACTGTGTTGGTTAGAGAGACAAATCCTTTCACATTCTTTTTCAAAAATGGTGAAGGAGGGAGGGTAAAACACTACCCCTCCAACTTTTACTTCTTACATAGAAAAAACAAGCACACTGGCCTTGTATTGTTAGTTTTAGTGAGTATCTGCTGAACAACACAATGCCTGTGCGTGAAGGTAAATATAAACACACACAGAGGCACAACAAGGAATTTTGTGTTGGCAGCCAGACTGCAGTAACCCATGTCCTCTGGGCAGAAAGGAACAGGAAAAAGTCAGTGTAATGGTTAACTAGCCCAGTGGGCTATTATTCATGACAAGTAGAGAAGCAGTAATGCAGGCTGTGATGCTGGTCATCTGTCCCTCTGGAATGCTGCTGGATGCCTGGAATCAAATTCAGCACTGGAAAAAACAGCAAATGTAGTGTCAATACGAAGAAAGAAGCTGAATTTGCCCTCTTGGAGTTTGCATGTAAGGAAGGCTTCTGCTGGCACAGAGATTTCCTGTGAAGCTCGATGTTGAAAGAATATGACAGATTCCAATATCACCATTTATCAAATATGAATGCATATGTTTTGGTAAGATTAATAAGGTTACTGGTATAACATCTAGGCAATTATTCCTTATACGGCAACAAGCGATTGACTCTTATGACAACTGGGAAGTATCAGTGTTGATGGCTGCAACCAAGGCATTAGGACTGCAACAGATGGTTAAAGTGCACCCAATTAGGTGAAAGACCTTGAGTATTGCTATAGCAGATCAGGGAAAAATCAAAGTCATCATGGCTGATTCCCCTCCTTTGGTGCTCTTACCCTGCAGTCTCCCGTGAGCTCCAGAAATTCTTTCAAAATACTTTCAAATCTTTCAAAATCGTTTACAGCAGTGCATTAAAATGAATGTACCACAATACCCGTTGTACTTCTTTTGTTGCTACCTCAGTCAGCATTTTGCAGAGAGGCAATACACTACTACCTGGACTTCCATCTGATTTTTTTCTAGCTTTCAATAATTTAACTTCATCAGCCATTGTAGAAGTGACAATCAAAAGTTCAGGTTTATTCTTTTTTTCCAACAAAAGCATTTGTTTCTTATTTATGAAGACCTTGAAATAAACTATTTAGCAAAAACAAGCAAAAAAAGTAAATTCTTTCTTTCAGTAAACCCACTTCCCCTCTGAAAGGGTTTGTTCTGTATGTGGATTATTCATTTACTTTAATTATTTTGAAGTGCCTCTGTTTGAGTGGGTAGGAGTTAAGTATCCACAACACCAAAGTAGGTCCTAGAATTAGTTGCTGTAAACAAAATGTACTGCAGTGGCCTAAATCTGCACAAGTAGTAAGCCTTGAGTATTTTGGAAGTCCTTTTTTACAAAGAGTATTTCAGGGGACCCTGAAATCTATGGGACTCAGGTCCCTGAGAATGTATTATGGGACTTACATTTCCAGTCAGGAACACATAGAAATCCTTTTTCTTATTTTGCAGAAAAAACAAAATGTTGCTCCTCTTTAAATGTAGAAAACAAAATCCCACCTGGAAGAGGCTGACACTAACTAAAGCTTCTGACCAGCAATTTTAATCTGTCATAGAGAAGGGCCTGTTAGGGCACAATGACCAAGTGATATAAGAGAAGGCAGAGAGACAGAACAACATACACAACTAGGCACATAATCAAAACCAAAAAATGATCTTTCATAACCTCTCTAATCACAGCTCTCTCTCACACACACATACACTGCACAGGAGCACTTAAGTTGTTACCCTTTGTTGAATGTTTCCGGTCCAGATAGCTTTGTGGTTAATTAGGTACACACACTAAAAACAACGAGAAGAAAACAAGGGAAAAAAGCCCTAGGAAAACTTAAGATAGAAGCGTTTGCACATAGTTACGTGCACACATTGACAGAGAGAAGAGGAGGAACTGAATCTGGGGAAAACACACAAGATTATCACTTTATAGGCAGTGGGCACTGACTGGAGCAAGGATTCCATAAATAAACACATCTAACATTTAAATCCCAAGCTGCATTTTTAGTGATGCCCTTTCTGTCATGACTGTATGTACACCCAAACCCAAAACCCTAGCAGCTAAACATCCACAATTTTGAGGAAATTCGGTTCTCAATCTCATGGAAAAGCTATCATCTAAATATTCCACTGTATCCATGGGCTTCTACTACCACATTCTGATTTAAGGACAAAAATGCAATAAAACTAAAACCAAAGACAGAGAAAGAAACTGAAATGAAGAGTTTGTGCTACCCCTTCCTTCACAGATATGAAAGATGTAACGTAGGCATCTGGAAAACCAGAAGATATCTTGTCTGATATGTCTCATTTCACGAGTCTCCCCACTTTCAAACTGCATTTCTGTGCTCTGCACATCCTTCCATATACATTTATAGCTCCTCTGCACTGTTGCCCATAGTTACATCCAGTATTTACAGGTAAGCCTGCAACCCTGTTCCTCCATGGAGGTAAACAAGAGCGGAAGGAAAACACCATGAAGGCAAGTAGGAAACAATTCTGCACTTGCTGGTCTGTAGTTGGTAGCTATATTTTAGGAATAGTTGCTTTAAAATACAAGTTGTTGTTGCTGAGGTTTGATTTAAAAACCTTTGTCAGTTCTGACATTCAGGTGAAGGTATTGCTGCTGGCTCCAGAATAATTTGCATATCTTATCACCAAATAAAATGTCTGAGGTGTGCACCAATCTGATGAAATTATAAACAAGAGTCCACACAAGTACACTTGCCTTCCTGTTTGATTTCTGTCCTGTTCACTCCTCTATAATAAATTATATGATCATCTCATTCTAGCTGGAGGTTTAACTGTGCACGTAAAAAGGAAAATGATAGCAGCTTATTCTTTTCCGCACTTTACAGATGAGAACCTGACAAAAATGTGAATTTGGGGAAGATGCAGAAAGTTTATTTTGTAACCATCTTCTTCCTCTTTAATTGCCACAAAATTAATGGAAAATCCCATGTATTTATGTATTTTTAAAAATAATTTCCCACCCTGAAACTAAATAAATAAATGAAACTACATCTCTTTTACAACAGAGACAAATATACATGCTTAACTTTATGTCCTGCAATTAATCTCATGTACTTCAACAGGATTACTCATAATGCTGTAAGTGAAATACATGTGTAAATCCTTGCAGAATCATGGCCTGAACTGCCAACCAAGTTATATTGCACAATTAAAGCCTAGGTTTAAAATGGCTCTACAGAAGGTCAGGAAAAAAAACCAAACCCTTCAGGCATAATAAGTAACAAAATCTACTCCAGGGAGTGACTAAGGGAGAAATAGTGTAGAGGGTGTCACCCTCCCTTCAGAAACTCACCTGTCACCAAATCCTTTCATTAATTTACCTTCTTCCCCTACCAGCAACCTCCTTCACTGACCACTCCTTTCTCACTCACCAAATACCATCCTCCCTTTCCACATCTCCTCTGCTGCTGTATGAGGAAGGGAGATGCATCTTACCCATTCTTTTGCACAGTTAAGTAGGATGAGAGCAGTGTCTAGCCCTTACGTTTACCAGCACAGTCATAAAGAGCTCATATGGTTACTAACAGCCATGCGTGCACAACTTGGCTCCTTAGCCTGTTGTCAAACCATTCACATTGACCAGCAAACGCTATGGACAATCTTTAACCTATTACTGAAGTTCATTACAAGAAGCTGCTGATCAAAATGTATATAAATCGGATACCTAAACTGCTTAGCCCTGTCTCCTGATGAGTAGCTTTACCATCTGCTTTCTTCTGCAAATACACATGAATGGCATATTAGAAGTTACTCTCTGTACATGATCAAGTTTTTGACTAAAATCCCTGGCTTCCACAAACACTTGTGCTTGTAAATTAGCTCAGTCAGAAATATTAACTAAAATGCCAGGAAAACAAAGTCAATCCCTTAAAAGTTCAAATGACTATTTGTCACAAACATTTCACCTCTACTAATGAACTGCAAAAATGAATGATAGAAAATGCAAAACTGTATTATGTTTAGCAGTTAACATTTTAATAAGGAGGAGATTAGCAATTTTTAATACCTCCAGTGCTTTGTTATATACAGTAGCACAATAACTGAATATTTTAATTGCTAATTATTTAGACCTCATTCAGTTCTCACTCAGGCAAAACTCCCATTGAGGGACTCTTGCCTGAGAAAAGAGCTACAGGATTTGTTTTACTGTAATTTGAAAAAACTTTATATATCATAAAAACTATCAAGTTATAGTGAGACAAAAATCATTAAATCCTTAGCAATATTAAATCCTACTGAAAGTCCCACTGACTCTTAACGCCAATGTTTTCATATTAAGTAAAATAGATAATTGCAGTTTACCAGTTGTAACTTACCTGTATAATTTATGCCCAGATATGCTGGTGGCTCTTAAAGAGGTCTAATAATGTTTTGATTCTTCTTACTTTATCCCTGCTTTTCTCCTGTGGGAAATCTCAGTTCAACTGTGATAAGGAAACAGCATTTCCAAACAATTACAGTACCAACACATTCAGAAACACAAAAATTAGCATTTGGTTTTACCTTTTGACTTCGGACTCCAAAAGGGTTAAGAGCAGCTCTCAACACTTCTTTCTTGTGCTGCTGTAAAGAAAAGAAATGCTTATGTTTAGGGATTTGCACACAAAAAACCTTGAGTTTCCATAACAGTCAAATAGCTGGTGTTCAGTGGGGGAAGTGGGTGGAATGCTGTATATATATAAACATACAGCTATCTGAAGGAAGACAAAACAAAGTCCTACACATTCACATGCAGTACACAGGTGACAAAAATATAAACTAACTGTACCAGTATTTCAAATGTCACGTTATACACACCCTTCAGAGAGAACAGTTACACAGCTGGACACCAAATTCATATGGAGCGTTTTCTATGACTCCATGCTTAAAAAACCCCGTCTTGATTTTTCTATTAAGTGTAGTTTCATTCCTCTTAGGGGTGGCAGTCACAACCAAACTTTTGCCACTTATGCTTGTGCTTCAGATGCCCTTCAGAAGAAGTTAGAGTAAGTTCTCTAAAAAGTCAAAATTGTGCATAAGATCTTCTCATCTTTCAATGATAAATGTCTTTAATAACAGAAATGTCCAGAAAACGTCTCCATAGACTGCACTGAAAATAAAAGAACTAAAAGCAGACATAGTACCATATACTGTTAATTACCAAATTGTTCAGAAGTAGCTGGCACACAGCTGAGGAAAGAGGAAGCATTTTGAAGACTGAAAGTAAGAGTTGGGCACTCTCCTTCACCAACTCAGAATACAGTTTCGGAATCTGACTGGCATAGTCTCCAATTCCTGTTTTAAGATGTTCACTTAGATTACAGTGCTCAGATCCATTCCAGACAGGTCTCTCACTTCCATGCAGAAGAAGTGAAATCCCTTTGTTCCCCTCAGGTGCTGACTTTCCACCTAAGGACCTGTGTCCACAGATAATGACAGCTTGAGTATGGCAGGACTAAGACTACTGGTATTCTTTAACAATATTAAAAAATAAATTTTTAATAGAAAACATATTTTAGATAAATTATTAAAATAATTTTTAAACTATGAAATAATTTATATATCATAAAAATAGTTTCTGTATTTTGCTAGCGGGAGTTTTACATAGCTAGCCATGAAGACGTTTTAACTACTGGGATTACAGGTGAGAACAAATTACTTATCGGAAATTAACTGATCTTTGGAGCACCCTTACTGATTCAGAAAGATCTCAGATAAAGAAGATGTAACACCAGTAGGCTTTCAGGCTCTGCATTTCCAAGCCTGACTTCCAGCCATTCCTGGCTACAGGGATGCTTCTGTTTCTTTCTCTGAGACATGCTCACAATTTCTTTCCACACCTTGTCCTATTCCACTTGTTTTCTGGGTGCCTTCTACCTCTGATCATTACAATCAAACAATGCCTCAGCTTCAGTATTTGCATAAATCTCCCTGTGTCAATCCCTCAGCCTACGTGTGTCGGTCCTGAGCATGCCCAGCATAGTCTGTCAGGCAGCAGCTTCCACTGTTTGCAGGGAAGAAGGTTTCTTTGGCTTGATCTAAGGCTGTGCAACATGTGCTTCAGCTTTCGTAAGGCCTGCAGTTGCCTGAACAGAGAGACACGCTGGACAGCAGCTGTTTGCACTTTCCAGCATTACACACGGATGGTCTGGAATAGTCTGTCAGTTCTGCACAGAAAATGAATGAAGCAAAACAGACGGCTTGAAATACAGACTAATGAGGATAGGATTTTGACCTTTAAATGCTGCTAGACGCATTGCATGAGGATATGTTTGATTTAAGCAATACTGTTAGGTATGAAACTGTACTGTTTGCTTAATGTCTACCTACTCTGAACTTGCTGGCACATTACGTGGCTCTGCTGAGTAAGCCCAGTAAGAGAGGGTGGCACTGGCAAACCTGGAATAGCCAAAAACCACAGAAAGAGCATGGGAAAATCTGATCATAAGGTGAAAGAGAAAACTTTCTATTTTAAACCCCACTGATCAATCAGACCTCCCATGGTGTTTAGACTCCTCAAGCTCTGCAAAGGATTAAATCCAAGTCAAAAGCCTCAGCTTCTTTTCTCTGGCCTACTGTCATCTGAGATGTTGTACAACTACTCACAGTGTACTCAGCTACCCTCTTGTCAGTTGTGATTTCTGCCAGAAAGTGCTGTACAAGAGTCTGTATAACTGTTCCGGTTACTTTATTTTCACAATCATTAATTGATCCTTTCTAAACATTTCAATGCCTGAGTTTAATTAGTGGCAACATTTCTGCCACAGTTTTTAAAACTATTTTTATACATGATTTAAATTAATCAAGCCTTATACTTGAGATGGTAATTTGCTGGACCAAAACAGCTACCTCCAGGCATTTACTTTGTTTTCAGTTCCAACCTCCATGCTTAAATTTAATGGTTTAGCTTAGATCAACAGCTTATTGGTGATTCAGATTATATCATATTAAGTAATACTCCAGAAATCTGACATCAGTGGAGTGAAAAAGTATGCACACAACTCAGGAATCCACTTTTGCTTTTTCACTTTTACATGAGAGTTAATTCCATGTACTAAGCAGAGGTGAACACTTTACAGCATAGGCTCACAATAGGCTTGCTGGCCTCAAAGTCATAAGTATATCTCAGACTTCAGATAGTAATTTCCTAAAAGAATGTGCTTTCAAGGGTGAAATAAATGAGGTACACTTATTAACTCTACTTCTTAAATAACTAACCAGAACAAGATCTACCACAGAACTAAAAAATATATAAATGGATAACTTAAACAGTTCTAAATTAAAAATGCCTCTTCACTGTGCCAGTTGCTTGTACAGCAAAAACAGCATATTGTACTACTTTTCAAATGCAAACAAGAAAGAACTATACATACTTGTTCCCTTCCTTATGCTGATGCCTTATACACTGCATGGACTTCTGACATTTGCTACTAATGAAAAAAACAGTATTCAGTGACCTGTCATCAGATTAAGTGAAACTGAGATAAATACATTCCATTCAAGAAAATGTAAAGAATATGTCAGTTTTATGTATGTTATTTCTCAAGGTTATGGAGCTTTTTTGGTGGGGGGAGAAAATACTGTAGGATGGTAACGGCGAGGATCTTCTCTTTTTAAGAGTCTATATTTAAAAACAAAATCCAAAGAGTAAGATAAATTATATTAGCATCAGTCCAGTTCAATGCTTTCCAAACACAGTCATCACACATACAAACTAAACTCTGGTAGCAAGTGAATGAAAGGAATCACTGTTGATTAATGCTGAGAATATAGGAGCCAAAAGGACTTCAGACAATGATTCACTGTGAGACTACCCGTAAATCTCTGGGTCTCTTTTGAGATTCAGTCAACCTGGCAGGAAACTTGGGCAAAGTATGTCCTTAGCTAAATGGACAATGCATCACAGCAATGTTCTTCAAAAGAAAGAAAAAAGAAGACTAGTGTGTGAATCTAATGCTTGTGGAAAAGTCTTAGCTGGCACACTTAGAGCTTCAAATCCTCTAATTTTCAGAGCAGTATTTCTAGCAGGGGAGCAGATTGGTTCATACAGGCTCACCACTGCCCCTCACTTTGAACTGAGGGACCATGGTGAGTGGTCAGGTTTTGTGCCTGGTTCAACCTTTCACTGGACTTACAGACCACTTATTACCAATTGTAGGAATGGTTTTTGTGATATGGACTTTGGTCCACCGATAACTAGAATTGAGATCTCGTTAACTTGAGTCAAGCTTGTCTGTCTGGGGGAAAAGGAAAAGAATAAATCAAGTGACTAGCATTAAATTCCATGATAAAGACAAAGTCTGAAGGATTTCTAAAGACAACTGTCCACTGCAGACCATTGACCTGGACTGCAAGTATAAGATACTGAACTGTATATGAATTGGCTTCTTTGTAGAAGAGAAAGCTTTGCACATGTATGGAAAAATTTTAAAGAAACAAGAGTGCTACAGTTCCATTCTTAACACCTGAAAAAGTCCTTTAGGAAACAATTTAAGTTCCCTAAGCACTTCTAAATTCTATTTGAAATATACTACCTGCCCATATTTATCTCCATGGAGGACTTGGATTAGCTGTCTAGGCTCAGGACAAACAATTGTTGAAGGCAACGGTCATAAGATGGAGAAAGGGGAACATCTGCAACACTACCTGTCAGGTGAGCCTCCTCTTACCTTAACACACCATAATTTTACTTTAACAGAAACCATCACTTGGGACATGAGAAGCAAATGGCATTTGGAATATTAGAGGTACTAGCAATGAGTCTGTGTATTTCTTCACAAGGAAATACCAATGCAGAGAATGAATTAAAACATGCCATGGTAACAGATGAAGGCTCAACTGTCAACAAAACCAGGCTATTAATTCTCACATAAACAGCCTTTTTAAATCTTTGATTTTTAATATACAGTCCAAAGATCACTCTCACATTTCAGCAGCTTTTGTCTTTTAATGCTGATCACTTCAACTGACTTTTCACTCTACTCCGTGCTTTCTCTCCCCTTTGGAAAAAGGTTAAGTGAAAATACCAAATGGTATCTTATTCTGCCAAGACCAAAGGAACAGTTCAAATGTTGAAAAAAATTAGGCAATGGCTTTGCTTAAGGCAGGAAGGGAATGTGATTGACAGTGGGGTGGATCACTGCCCGACAGGGGAGGAGGGGGAACTGAACCTGAATTCAAATTTCTTTTCACTCTCTGTTTCAGTCATGTTCAGGTCAAGACTATGTAAACAGCAAACAAAAATTAATGGATGGAAAATACAGAATTATTTTGCTTCTCATCACATTCTTTTCTCAAGCAGCAGATATGAGATTCAAGGAGAACCTGGGAAACTATTGGCCTGTTCATTACCACCAAAAGCAAGGGTGCCCAGGTCAATCCGCTTGGACTGAACTATCACCTGGCACAGGATGCAATCTCTCAATGGATGTGTCTGGGAGAGCAGCTCACACTGCTGTTGGCCTCTCTGTACCTCCTCAAATGACAAAAATTGAGACTTTGCATCTGTCAGCTTACAGAGACTGTAACTCACTCAAACAACAAGAAAACAGATACAGGATGTGTCTGTTACCTGATCTTTTCCTTCAGATTTCTGTTCTATTTCTGAAAGAGAACAAGGCTGAAACTTTCCTTTGACTGAGATGAACCAAATGTCACTTCATAACAAAGAGAGACTTCTCCGTCTCTGGCCACTGGCAACACAAAGTAGGAATCAAAGGTGCTGCTTTTGTCTGAAAAATCATTATCACCTTTAAAATTTCATTCCCTCAAAGCACTCGAGACTAGTCTGGAGGAACGCAGAAGGGAAGCAAGAGATGACAATTCTCCATTCTCTCCAGAGACTATGGGTCCCTACAGATTTTGCTTCCTGCGCAATGCTTAACTCCTTGATGCCTTTTCTCTCATGAACTCTTCCTTGGCAGAAACTTCTTCAAATTTAAAAATCAGAACATGAGCCAAGTAAATAAAAATAAATAAAGTTCAATGTCTATAAAAGGTACACAGACTAACCTGCTTAATTATTAACAAGTAAACATAACAAATTTTGAATTATTTACTTAATCTTTTTCAGCTACAAACCTCAGACTTCTAGAGCATGAAATACATGCTTTATTTTAGGACACAAACCAGGTATTTTATAAGGCTGTGGATTTTTTTCTTTTGAAGGTGGGGTTGTTTTGAAGAATACACATTTCTTATTAACCCTAAAATACCTTCTTCTCACTGAACCATGCTGGAATTTTAAATACAGGAATAAAAGTTCTATTATAAAGATCCTGTATTCACGTGTTTGCTAGTGAATGAGACGGCTGTTTCTGACTTGCAGCTGAGCACAAATAAGATTCCTGTGAGGCATATGCACCTTCTCTTTTTCTGTACATCTGTTGGAAGATGCTGCATTCAGAGGGAGAACGTGGAGAATGTTCCAGACAGAAATCCTACAATGAAGCATCAAATAGTCCCAGATACAATCAATCCCATTTTCTTTACTGAATAAAGTTACCATGCTGAAAGAAACCTTATCTGTGCCGCAAATTAAAAAAAGGTCATCGCCACTGGACCCTGAGGTTCTGGTGAGATGCTGTTCTAGGCCTGACCTTCAGTCGGGTCCGTCTCCTTATGACACGTTCTGCCTAAGGCAGTTCTGATGTGACACAGCCTTCCTGGATTGTATGCTGAAAATGAGGGAAGTTCAAAGTTCCTTGCTGGAACAAGTGACATTTCTTTACCTGCTGAAGTCGGCACATACCCATTGGAGTCCCCAACAGTCATTAGTGTAAAACAATGCCATGTCCTCCTCAGTAACCTCAGCCCATCACACCATCATAACTTTTTTTTCTGAATGGTAGTACCACCATCATCACAGAAGAAACATGGTTGGGAGTATCAGTCAAATTTTCTTAACTAGCATTTTCATGGAAATTATTCTATAATATTGCTTTTGAAGCCCTGGATTAATGAAGACATATGCATATATGCTGAAGCTGTACACAGAAGGCATGTAATTAAAAATCTATTCTGAAGTTTCACACACAAGAAAAGTCTTCACAAAAATGTTATGATAATATTTAACAAGGTATTCACATACTAATATTCCCTCATCATCGCGACTAATGTGTACAATGTGATATCTGATAACATATTTATTAATATATTCTTAATTGCTATAATATTCAAACATAATTTTGGTTTTTTCCTGGGTTTAGATCTTAAAATTTGTGTCAATATTCACGTACTATACTTTTTTTCCACCCCTATCCAAAGCCTTCCAAAGGTGCAATTCAGGAGATGAGACAGTTAATCACAGAGCAGACTTAGTCTCTAATTTAGGTGGCCTACTTATGTTAGCAACATTTTATTAGCACATTATGCTGTATATTTAATATTTAGTACACTGTGTGAAAATGGTTTACTGTGTACTGCTCACACAAATGACTTACAAATTCTGTTTGACACATAGAGAAGAGCGTATAAGTAATACATGTATTTCTCAGTATACCTAACGCTACAGAAAATAAGGATAAACAGAAGACATGTAGAGAAAACACGAAAATGTATTTGTGATGGAGTTAAGCTTACAAATACTTCAGCAGACAAAAGATGCAGCATTAGGGATATATACACAATGCTCACCTCTCCTTTAACTTCTGATTTCAAATCTTCCTCTGGAAGCCTCAGCTGAAGGAAAAGGACTTTCATAATTGCTGAAGTCTCACAATGGAGACCATTGCAATGAAACATACAGCAAGTCCTCCCCAAACCTTTTTATATTTTAACAGACCCAAAAGACAAAGTAGTTGAGTTTAGAAGTGCTTTCAGGACATTTTTCAAGAGGCAGAGAAGTTAGCTGTGTCCTCATGAATTATGCAGCCAGTGTGTACTTACACAACGCTAGCGGGAAACCCCAAGGAAGGATGCCCAGCATGTGTGAGCAGCAGGTGGTACCAAAGGAGAATCACTCAGCCAAAGCAGATCCAAGTTATCCCTGAAGAGCAGCTCTGAGCAGGGATCCCAGTTATCTAGCTATAGCCATTTTGGTTGTACTGATCTTCAAAAATTACCACTGGATAGGAGATTTTGGCTTTAGTCTTTAGTTACGAGGAAAAGTACACTGGTTTTCAGTCTCCTCCTAACAAAGTAAAGCAAAGCTACACCAGCAGGCATTTGCAAGGGCCAGATATGGGGAAATCCTTTAGCCTGACACGAATCAGCCCTATGTGAAAACACCCATAAGCAGTCCTGGTACAATTCTTACACTTGATTTCGATCTCTAACAAGTGAAGCATTCACACCTATTAGAAATACGTTTTACTGAAATCAACAGAATGAATGCATCAGTGTGAAGGAAGGATGAGAACCCTCTAAGACAAGTTATCTCCAGTTGCCTCTGAAACTCACACTACCCCAGTTAAGAACAGGACATCAAAAGGCAAGAAAACTTTTCTGTAATTAGTAAGTGTTAGCTTTTCATATTTCTTCTGCTGTGCAATTTGTCAATATAGCTATCAATACTTCCATAATGAGATAGTTAAGACAGGTGTTAAGACTTCAGTAAACACCAAACTTCTTTTCTGCAAAAATATATGCTTACACCAAAAGCCTTTTCTTCCTGCTGTTCAAGTATTTTCAGTATTATTACAAAGGACCTTTACTGTTTATTACAATCCCTGACAAAATATCAGTTCCAAAGCTTTTCTCAGTATCTTCAGCTCATGTTTGTCAAGTGACATTCAAAACATTTTTATTTTGAAAAACAAAAAGAAAATTGAGCCTATTTCACATTCTTTTTATTCTTGTACTTTACAGAATTTTTCAAAATTATTCCAATACATGTATAACACTTACATGGCATACCTAAAATGCTTCACAATAGAAAAATTTAGTTCACATTTCCTCTAGGAAAAAACCCACAAAACAAAACAAGCTACAAAAACTCTTAGAAAATGTATCTTTTCCCAGTTATATTCATTGGGGAGCATTAAAAATTCAATATTTGCCACTTTGCAATGACTTCTGGACACAAAACAGTTCCTTCATGCTGCAATAGGTTCCTCTAGACTAAGTATAAGGGGAATTAGAACAGAAGTACACACTTGAAACAGTACTAAATATGACACCCACACAGCATCTTCAATCCTGATATCACTTTTCCCTTTATTTTTTCAGATAATTCCTATCCTTCACTAAAGATTCAGTATTTATTTCTTATGATGATTAATATATAAAAATGAGTACATAGAAACCAAGTAACTAGAATGGGTCTAATTAAAAATTAATAATTACAAAAATAACTACCATATTAATCAATATGAAGACTGAGATATTTGGATCAGTAGGACATTTATAGTTCTAACATTCATTCTGCTTTAAGGACAAGAGGACAGTCGATTTAGTAAAAACCTTAGCTGAGACAACATCAATACATAGTATTTGGATTAAAACCATGTTGGGAGCTGTATTGCAAGCTAGCAGATACCTCCATTACAAGAATGCATCTTATCTTACAGGATAAATACAAAGTTTGTGCTGATTAAGATCTGAAGAAAACAATCCATAAGTGTGACTACATTTTTAGCAGAAAATTCACCAGCAAAAGTGAAGGGATACTTGTGGATCAAACTTACTTTTGCTGTAATCTTATCAAAGTCAGTGAGATTCAAGGATGAATTTTACTCACTGCTTATTACACAGCAGAGTTTTTTAAGTAAGACAGTTTTATTACAAATACTTTCCATAGCAAAATCTCTTTCTGTGAGTGATAGCCCTCAAAATACATGATGCACTTGATAATATTTTAATAGGACCTACATAAATACCTACTATCTTTATTTTTCTCAAAGTTGCACTGTTCTTCCATTTAGTACAGGTCAATGGATTATCTAGGTTTTTGTCCTGTTATGTTAAAGGAGACTAAACAAGGTTTCTGAAACATGTAACATAATACAAAACTACATTCTCAGGTAATAAATTACTTATTTTGCAGTTGAGTTTTGAGAAAACAGTGAGATTGATGTATTAGGCACTGCAGTGACACAGACTGGAAGACAGTCACTAGAAAAAAACTTCTCAGACATGTAAGCCAATGAGTGAAAGAGCAGGAACTACTTTTTCAGATGAGCTGAGACACACAGATTGGAGTCACTCAGGAAATCTGCAGTGCTGAACTTTTATCTCAGGTTACACTCCACTGCTTTAACAACAAAGCCTTCCTTCCTCTCTGTTAATTAATATAAAGCCAACAATCCCAGTTATTACATCTGCCCCATTAACTTAGCAATTCTTCATGCTACTACATGTTTGCGTAACTCCAACATCAAGAATCTCACAGCACTTGGAAGCAAACCCAAACAGAACTAGGTTATCCTCACTTTGCAAGTGGTAAAATGAAACACAGAGACGTTAAGGGTAAAGTCATCCCACCTAGCTTTGGCCATCTAAAAGGCACTGTTGCCTTGGCTGCTCCTTTCACTGCTGGAACAAGGTGAGCACCTTGAAAGGGTAATTCCCTCTCTTCTAAGATACCTGGCTAAGTCAATCACCAAAGAAGGGTCACCTTTTCTTCTGCCTATTCCTTACACCTAGCCTAGATGCCAAGACTAAATGCCTTGTGTTTAGATGAGTGAGCAATATATGCCTATTCCTATTCCTTATTCTTCTCCCTCTTTTCTATGAGGCAAAAAAATGACGATGGGCCAAGGTCTGTATGTGCTGACTAGTTAGCACATGCACACATGAAAAGTTATGTGCACACAGCTAGACCTATGAGTGTCCTGACAAATGAGACAAACAGAACTCGGTGCTTCTCAGTGTCTGGGTGTTCAAACATTTCTGGAGCTACTGGCTGGCCAAACAAATGGGTGTAAGTTGCCAGGTCTACCTGAGATTTGTATGGCTCTTAGCCCGGAGTGCAAACCCAGCAGGAATATTCATAGCTCTGTCACAGATAAATAATGCTAATAAATAAAACTCGCATCAAAATGAGATTTTTTTTTTTTCCAAGAAAGGTGATAAAAGTCTGCTATCAGACTTTGATCACAAGTCCTATTATTCAGAAAAGGAAATACCTCTGAATCTTGGCGAAAATCAACCTGCCTGTGGCTGAAAAAACTTTTAAAACCCAGAAATGTTTCTATCGTTTTCTCTGTCAAATCAGAGATCAGATTTGGGGATCCAAAAATGTTTGACTTTTTTATTGCAGATCTGCACACATCAGAAAAATCTGGCACTACATTGCAAGGAAGGACCTTGAAGGTCTGAAGTAACTGTGAAGTGGTATTTCAAATAGCTCTCCCAAAATGAAAACTGGTTAACACAAAATTAAAGTGATGCCTCTTCCAACATTAAAACAAACAGACAACAGGAATGAAAAACATGTTCTCTTGCTTCTCCCACAAAAGAATGACTTTGACTAACAGCCGCCATTCTATGCATAGAAAGTTGAGTAATGTATGTCAGTGTTTTTGCCAAATAAAGCCTGGGAAGGAGTCGTCTAAAGAAATCACAGGATACCAACGGAGTCGCATTAAAAAATACCAGCACTTTCACTCAATCCCCTTCCAGGTTCTAAAAGAAAGGAGAATCAGACTTAGCAAATTCAAGCTTCTTCTCTTTCTTCACTAACTGGCAAAAAGCACCCATCAGGTCCACGGAAAAGCTCTAAAGTCTTGCTTTAAAACTGTGGAACGGGCCTGAACCACAGACACTTCTCACACACCCAGCAGTCACCAGCGAGCCAGCTGCTAGAAACACCACGGCCACACTCACGCTTCTCAGCTCGAGTCATGCTGTTGAAAACAAAAGCAATACACTAACACTAATGGTTATCTCTTATCAGCAGAGAAGAATCAATATTTAATGCAGCAGTTAAAGATCAACTCTCACTGTTTCATGGCCGAGGGGAGAGAAGACACAAGGATGCTAAGGAGCCAGACTCCGACCGCAGATCCTGCCACTGGGAAGCACAGCAGCAGTAAGCAGCTGATCAGCTCATTTATCAAAGAGTGGAAGGATCTTCCAGGGCAATAGTAGTGGAAAGGCCTTTTCAAAGAAAAAAATTGCACCATAGACCATACCACCTCCTTCCTTTACATGCAAAATTTATTTATTAGAGCTGCCCTTTGCAAACAGAGCTGCGTTCAACAGAAAACACCTATCAAAAAACCACAGTGCCCTTGACTCTTCCTCCAGGTAACAGGATGAGAAAACAAATGGAAAAGCTCTCAGTGACGAGTATATCCATATGCTAATAATACTAATGCTAGTAATTCCTCCTGCAGGTACTAACTTGTCAATAAAACTTTTGGACAATTTTTTAAGGGCATGAAAGTAATCTTAATACCTTGCAGAATAGTATCTTCACATCCATCTACTACAATTAACTTTCCAAACCAGAGGAACTGCCATTATGCATAGGAATTAGACTGATTGTTAATGTTTATTTTTATGGGGAGGAAGAAGAATATCTTAACTCTGAACTTTCTACTTTTGTTAATGGTTAAAAAGTTAACTAAATATTAACTTTATTAAATTAATAATTTATATGACACACCTAATATTTACCTACTACTGACACATACTAGTCAAATCTGTTTGTTGTTTCAGGGGCAGGTGGATGGAGTGGGTGAAGTATTCAGACAAACAAAACAGTTTCCAATAGATAGACGGAGACCATCTTCTATTTCTCTGAGAATAACATCTATTATTTAGTGTGGAGCAAATATGTTCAGAGGCTAAGTGGTCTCTTTGAAATGACAGAGAGAGTTTTTCCACTTTTTGTTTAGTACAACATGCCTCTGATACACCCAAATAGCTTTTATTTAAAAAGCAATCTTTATTAGGTAATTTTTAAAATGAGAATTACGATATGTACCAGCAAAAATTGCTCGGCTGTTTACTTACTGATTCTTTACACAGACCAATCATTTTACCAATGGCAAGATGAAATCTGTTTACAAAAAAAAAAAATAAATGGGACTTACACTTTAAATCCCATTCATAGCAGAGAGCTATTTTGTTTTTAGGTCTGGCCACCTAAAAAAAAAGGAACAATAAATTGAAGGCTGTATCATACTTCAACAATAATAACTGGTGCCCCAAACATTTTCCATCACAAATCTCACTGGCAGGATTCCTACTTTACTAGTGAGAAAAAGCTATCAGAAAAACAAGTCATTGTGAGATAAAGAACAGAAGAAAATAAAAGCCTTCCTAACTTCCAGTCTTGTGCTTAGATGATAATGTTTCTGTTTCTAACCCAGAGACATTACATCATCTCATTTTTTAAAGAAAAACAAGCCTGCCTTTTTAACATCTCTCTTGTACATCCACCTGTGTGTTCATATTTGTGTAATCCACTACCATGACTAAAATAATCTATCAAACAGATACCATGGCCATTCAAATCTGAAAGTGAGTGTAAAATTTCAGTCCTTACACTACTGAGTTTACCTGTGCACGCCCTTCAAAATATTTCTTAAAGTATTTCTATTCAGTAGAGTCCCTCCAATGCATACATTAAACAGCCTTCCTGTGACACCAGAGGCCGTGCTTTCCAGTTATGTAGAGCCTCACCAACTAGAAAAAGCCAAGAGTTAACAGCAGGATGCCGTAGAGAAAAAGCTTAACTTAGGAACATGTTCAGATTGCCATTGCCCAAAAATCTGAGTAATGTTCCAGATATGTTATGTTAATCTGTTACACAAGATTGTCTGTAATGTGAATAGTTTTTTAAAAGAGTACTTGAGGGTGGTGTTTGGGGTTTGATGAAGGCAGGTGGCCAAAGTTATAACCGAACTGAAGAGGATTATTTTAACTATTATTGGACTATTTACCCCCTGCATGGTCCTATTTAACCAGTTTCATTGTGTTTACAACTCATATGATCTATAACTATTGTACTTGAAATTACTGTTGATCACTGAACATTTGGGAATAAAAATAAATATAATTAGATGTGCAAAGCTCATTTGGATGCAGTTTTATGCATAGACTGGATTTCTATCCACTAAAAAATAGCCCTTAATAATAAGATATCAAGGAAAACACAGTGAGAAATAGTATTTTCTGTATGTGCTCTGTGTATTCTAGATACACCGCATAATCAACGTGACCAAATACTGAACACGAACTGAAGAACAAACCTTTTGTGTTGATGCAAAATTTGAGTGGCAGAAAAAAAACATAAGAGAAGATAAGGATTTTCATTTACAATGCAATGTAAATTAAAAAACCATGGATACAAAAGAGCAGAAACAAGAAAGGTAATAAAACAAACTTACATTTCACCCTCCATCTTTACAAGGATCAAAACAGGGGCATACATCTTCATTCCAGTCGAATGGCCACTATAATAGTACATTATAGCAGCTCATACAAGAAGTAAAAAATTAAGGACTCAGTTATGTTTTCAACTGAAACAATGCAAACCATAACAAAAAAGGAGAAACAAAACAAAGTGTAAAGTCTATGGGGTTTTGTTTTGTTCTTTTCAAAGGAGGGGCAAAATATACATGTAAGTAAGGCATATCTATATTTATGCCATGACTTTGCCTTTAACTTCATTGGGAACAACATGAAGCTCAGAGACTTCCCTTACCATGCCTATATTCACTTTAAATAGGTCTTGACAGTGCTGTAGCTGCAGAGCCAAAAAAAAGGAGGCCAAATTTTATGTGGTCGTGCTAGCATGGTGGAAAAGCTTTTGTGAGGATTTGATGCTGTAACTGCATTTGTACATCTGGCCCCCCACAGACATTCAAAGACTTACACATCTATAGATACTTACACGGATTATTAAATGGCCTGTTAGTAAAAGGGGTGGATTCAGGACACTGACACATTTGAAATTGGTATCTGCAACTGGACTCTGACATTTCATTTGGATACTTAAAGCATTAATGTTATTGTATCCTGAGGACCTATATTAACAAGTTTGACGTAACAGATGGAAGCTTTTTCAAAAAAATGTAAACAGCTGATCTGAGAGCCAGCACTTTCTATAGACAGAAGTTACAGTGAAATATAGCACTCTACTGTTTATTCCAAACACATTGCAGCATGGTAAGTAGACTACTTTATACAGTGAAGAAATACAGTAAATGTTAAAGGAACACACACCAAGAATTTCTCTTCCCACTTTCCCTAATTTTAAATGGAACATTCTTCCACAAGTTCTCTGCTTTGGATCTATGAAAAAACCCACAACAAGATAATTATTGTCCTCTCTATGCCAGTGCAGATAATTTGAACCTCACCTCACTGAGTCTTCTTGCAGGGCTACTCATTGGGCATTCTCAACATCATCGCAATTCTGAATTTTGCTAATTTAAATATGATGCTCATTTAAATACTATCTTTTACACTAGACCTTACTGATTGTCTGTAATGTGAGTAGCTTTCTAAACATATACTTGAAAATCTGATCCTCAATAAAAATAAACAAACTACTCCATAAATAAGAGAAGCACAAGAAAGCAGTGGGCTATTTTTGGAACTGGGATCTTAACTATCTTGGATCACCCTCTTTGGTCTCGGAGTTGCATGATTGTTCTTGCACATATATTTTAAGGGCATATTAATAATATAAATGGTTACAAATACATGACCATCTAGTTTCTGCATTTCTCACATTTTAAATTTGCTTTTGCAAAATGGAAATTAATAACAATGGGCGCATCTGACTGCTGCTGCTTCTTGCATGATTTCTGTGATACACTAATATAAGAGACTGAAAGTTCAGTGCTCTGGAATGATAGCTCTATTTACTGTAACGTTTACTGCAGGAATCTACCTATTGGATAACCCTGCCCAGAATCCTTGGCTGAAAACGGGACGAATTTCTGTTTGTGGAGAGAAATAGAGAAATAGCCAGCCTAGTGCATCGTTAGCAGCAGTGCCTGAAAACTGCCCTCTGTTACATGGGATGAAAGACGGCAAATGGCAAAAAGAAAGACGGGAAAGGGCAATATGCAATAGAATCCCAGAACTGTATCTGAACACGGCTTGGGGTTTTTTTCCCTTGGAAAATAAGGAAATCTTTAAGGCAGTGCTCCCAAGTAGTTGATAGTATTATCTAAATAACTTGATTAAATAAGTAAACAACAAGAAAAAAAAAGATCCCTGTTCACAACAGAGAGCGAAGGCAGCACAGAGCTGCAGGATGGGAATTGCTTAGAAGTAGCACTAAATCTCTGCGGTCAGAGTCCAACTTGCATCCCCTTTTATTCAGATGCTCCTCTCTTTCTATAAGTCCATAACATGCTTTTATAATATGGCTCGTATGCACCAGAGAACAAATATCCACATTTATTAGGCTTATAACAGTGTAAACACCATTAGAAGTGGTTCTAGTGTGACAATCCTCGTTTTGCACTGCCCCATTTCTAAGTTCATTCGTCAATTTTCACTCTCATCCACTTAGTGCTTCCATTTGTCTCAAGGCCAGATTTTCAGTATTTTCTGTTCATCTCCAGCTCTCTGCAGCTTTGTATGACAACCAAACTGACTCCCCTGCTGTCATTTGGGATACTTTTAACATTAACTGGGCAAAGTCCACATTATGTTACTTCAAATATTTCTCATCTATTCAGCCTGTGATTTAGCTATCTCCAGACTCTAGTTTACATTCTTTAAGATTTGATTTTTACCTCCAGTCCACTGTTTTTATAATATAACCTTTATATAAAACAAATGTTCCAGTACATGCAGAAAATTAAAGGAATGAAGGAGGTACTCAGCTGTCCTTTAATTTTACATGTGTTTAATGTTATCTTGGAGAAATGTACCTATTTTCATTCCGAATCTACTCTACAAGCTATGCTGGATGATTGTGCAAAGAGTCAGCATGCCAGCTGTTTAAAGAAACAAAATGGAGGCAGGAACGAGCACAGGATGTTCAGCAGCAAAATCCACTGGATAATGTTTGCTTACTCTCTGATACTTGGTACCTTTGACTTTATCATATCCAGAGGACTGGAATTCAGAGGCAATCAGGCTGGTGGTTTTCGTTTGGCCTCTTACACACAGAAAGCAGCCAGACATTTCCAAGCTGGGTTCAGCTACCCAACTCTTCTTCTAGCCTTGGGAATGGAGATGAAAGCAGGCTGTTTCAATTAGCCTGGCTATAGAGACGATCTGGAGCTGTGAATTAATTGATTTGAAGACCAAGAGGGACAGCTCCTGCATAATAGAGGCCATGGAATTTCACTCGGTAATTACAGCTAAGTTCTGCTCCAAATCCAATAGAAATCAAAAGTGACCATATAAGGCCCATCTCTAATCAAAAGTGGCTCTTTTCCCTAACCACTAAGTGCAAAATATTCCGCATTTCTTTCTACTTCAAAAAGCCATTTGGGTCTAAAATGAACCTGTGTGAAAGATCTTTATTCCTGCATGGACAGGAACAAATTTTCCACTGCTGCATGAAAAGACTAGAACAATGAAAGTATTGGGAAGGGAAGTGGTGGGGGGGAGGAAAGCTCTGCCTTTTTGGCAGTACTGACAGAACATTAGTTAGAGTAGGTGGAGTCCTGCTGGGTCTAACCAACTGCTCAGATCCCCTGTAACATTTTACTGACCCCCAGCTTTACACTGTACATCTCAGAACAAGGCAGAAAAGCTCATATATGCATATATTTTAAAAGACATAAAACTCTTGAGCGCAAATCCAAAGCAGATCAATTGCCTTTGCGATATTCTCAGAACAAAATGTTCCACCAGCAGATCTGATAAGAAGAGCCAAAAAATGGAAAACACTTGCTACCAATTTATTGCAGTCACCCATAAACTATTACTAGAACATTATGTATTGGGGTTCAAGCCAGAAAGCTATTAAAGCGGACTGCACTAGAGTCTTTCCACTATGCTACTGAAGCATTAATAAGTCCTTAGAGAATTGTGTTTATGTTGAAAGAATAATCTTATAATCAAATTTTCGCACACAAAAAAATGCAGCTCTTTCTAGAATTACTGTGTGCCTTTGCTCTCTCCCCCACATTGGCTAGTGTCTCCACAAATACCATCATTTTCTATGTTTCTGTCTGGCCCAAACCCTGACGTGCATACTTTGTGTTCCAAGCTGGACAAATTTCAAGATAAATGGTGCTAATTGACAGTGTTAATGGGCGCAGGATGTACCACATCCTCTCCCCTGTTGTCGCTGCCTAAATGCCTTTCTCACACCTTACAGTCATTCTTTGTACAAGACATAAAACTGTTAAAAGACAATGTTAAAACAGCATCACTACTTTTTTGTTTTGTTTTGTTTTTACTTTGACACACAAAATAATAAACATCCAGTGGTATTCTGTGGGACTGTGTTTCCATCCCCGTTACAGGAAAACCACTAATAAATCAGAAACCTACTTCCCCATTTCAGAGACAACACTGATACCCAGCAAGATGATGATTAATTCAATGATTCACTGTTTTTACCTCAAGAATGGATGTTTTCCGTTTAAAAGGTGTATGCTTTCTTTTCAGCAACTTTCCTCTTATAGCACACAGGGGCAAACCATATAACCAAGCAGGCCAGGTGGAATTAAGGCAGATCCTGTATTTCCGGAAGCTCCTTAAAAGAGTATTTTGAGTTTAAATGTACTAGGCCACCACTCCAGAAAGACTTCAGATTCTACTTGAATTCAGTAGAGAAAGATATAAAATTTCAAGAAGGAAAACCAATTTCCTTGTATGAATTTATTCGTATTACCCTAGGTAACTAGTTAAGAGCTGAAAACAGTGGCGTTTATTATCATCATCATCTTCATCACCGGAATCACCAAATATCACCTAATACCCCCACTTGGAGTCTTAGAGAGTGCAGGCTAGAGGAACACCATTATGTTATGACAAGCTTATGATAACACCTTTCCTGATACGCCTCTTCAATTCCTGGAATATCCTTAAGGTTTGAGAGATGGCTGGCAAATCAGACCTGCGGGACGCTTTCACTGGGCAGGCAAAGTTAAATTTCCTTGCAAGCAGGGAGAACTCTCAGCAATAAAACATCATTGTACTGGCTGTAAGTACTAAATTTGCTATTTTCTGAACTTGTTGGATAAATGTCATTAAATTGGATCAGACAGTATGGATATACTTGACATCAAATAGTTGGATTTGAAAAAATGATAAGAGCATTCACCTCTCTGTGATGTCAATGGAAATTGTAGAAACTAAGTATCTTTCCTTGACTTTGGCATTTAGTATAAACTGAAAAAACCTGAATTGCGGGTCAAATGTAACACTTAAGTAACTTCACTCTACCCCACGTGTTTTTTATCTCTTGATTAATGACTGTGGGATATATTGCTTGCTCAGGCAGCACATTTATGTGAGCTTTTCTACTCGCTTGTGTAATTAGTTACATTTCAATCAAACTTACAACAAAAATAATAAGAAATCATTTCTACCTGCACTAATGCACAGGACGCCAGAGAGTGATTTTGCAGTAGATAAACAGACCACATCTACAACTAAATCTCCCTCTACAGTTTGCCTCTTCACAGCAGGACTCAGGCTCTGCTGTCATCATTCAACTTGAGAGGTCCTTTTTGATTCTTCAAAGAACACAGAGACACGTGCTGGCACAACAACATGTCAGCGAGCCATTCTAAGCAAAAACCTTTGCATAATGTGTAAAAACCCTCACTATGCCAGGAAGAGGAATGAAAATACTTAATCACAAAAATCAACACCCCAGAAAGGCTTGGAAAGTGCTCAGACCTCCAGAGGAGATTTCATCTAGGATCTCTGCAGCAACTGAGTTATTGTACCTTCTGTTCTAGCTCCATTAGTCTATACGCTTGTGGAAAGTTGTCCACTGCTTCACTGAAAGGTTTACATTAAGACAGAAGTCTGGTGCCCAGGAGAAATGTCCTAGATGTTTTCTACGCTTAAAAGGCAAGATGTGCCTAATACGATTTTTCTGTAAAGAGCAACTGAAGTATGGTATTAATAAAAAATAAACTATGTTAACTTATGTTAAATCTTTCTCTCTTCTCCAAATATACACAGCTGAAAAAACCCTACCCCAGAAGTACTAATGCACAAGCAGGTCCTCTCCATCTGCCAAATATGTAGGTCATTTCAATGAGTGACAGAGACAAAGAGGCCTGATTTTAATTCATGAAATATTCCTGCTAATAGCAAAGTTATTGAGACATCTGTTAAAAGCCTGACCTGTTATAATGGGGGGATATCTAAAATGACTGAAATTTCTATTTAAATTAATGCTACACTATTTTATTGGGCATTTTAAAGAGGTATTGCTATTAACAAAAACATTATATAAATTAGAAACAGGCCTGAAATAATCCTCCAGATAAAATCTGGTCCTGTCTCCTAATACTATGATATGAGGTTTTATTTGCATGTGCACTATGTGTATATATTACAATACAGCAGATATGTAAAAAAAGAAATATTAAAATCATAGAGTCATAGCAGCTCAGTTTAAAGTTTGGCAAGGAACAGTTGGCAGACATTATTAAAAAAAAAGAAAAAAAAAGTAAATATGTTTCATGGCCTGTATATTATTGAACATTCTTCCAATTCCTGTAATGGAAATGTCAATACCATGGAAATCCTTGAAACATGGACACAGACAGATAAATGTGACTGGAGCCAAACACCTCCACCCAGAATGAGTAACAGGCCTTCAGATAAAGAAAATCTACATAATAATAAACTACCCACTCAATAACACCAACTAAATAAAGTTTTTGCCTTTGGGGAAGTGGTGAGGTGAGCAGAGGGAGGTGAAAGGTAGGTGATGAAAGCTGTCAGGACTACGATGCAGAGGCAAGGCACGGATGGGATCTCCCTCCATCAGCACTAGGAGAAAGGGAGCTGAGCACCAGGAAGGACCCTCTGGCACTGCACGAAGGAGTGTGCCCTGGGTCGTAGTGAAGGGGACAGCTCTTCTGCTACTGACTTCAACAAAACAGGGCTCATGACTGGCTTTCTTCTCTTTATGTTAGGACATGTGCTAGAGGATGCATCACACACCAGGAGCTCGTCACTGAATGCTCTTCTTCCTGCTGGCTCACTCCCAAATGCCAGTGTTAAAAAGGGGAGGCCACATTATCCCAGGGCACAGAGAGACGAGCTAGAATGAGGGGCACAAGTCCCAGGTCTTGATTACAGTTCCTAAGAAAACACTCAGCAGAGCATCTCAATTCCAAACCAAGGTGAACATGCACCAGCCTTTCTCCTCTTTCTCACCCATATCTTGGTTTCCTCACCAGATGCTCCATGCTCATACAGGTGGATGTTGCAGGGCTTTCTGCAGTACTGCCCTTGCTATGGATGCCTTGGGGACTGATGAAATACTGAAGTGTAGAGCAGAAAGTACGTAAATAACCAGATACAACTGAGGAAAAAACATTCAAAAAGTTGCTAAAATACTTTGAATCATGCTACAGGATAGCATACAGCTCTGAAAGTTTACCTGTAGATGATTTTTATGTGTTTTATAATTAATCCAAGGCTTCCTTTTTCTGAATCAAAAAATGCCAGTAAAATATCATTATGTTTTCTTTTTAAATGCCACTTTGTTTCCAAGGGAGAAAATGCAAAGATGTAATTTTTTAAAAAATGTGGGTCAGCGAAGACAAACCCAATACCTAAGGAAAAAAAAAAAAGGCATATGAAGAAAATATGAATTCCAATATATTCTCCACTGCTGTTACGAGATATTGTGCATCCCCTCACAACATCCACTTAAGTCATACCATACAGTCACTGGATGTACCACCCATGTGAAATCCAGTCTTTATGAAATTAGCTGGGCAGAGATCTGGTTTTAATGTTTCTCCTGAGATGCTCTATGAATGTTCAGAGTTCTACAAGCATGACTTTATTTCATCCCTCCATGATCTGTATTTTACCACTTCTTTTACTGCTTTATCCTTCTTCTATTGCTGTGTAAGACATCAACTGAACAGTGTAAAATACATAAAACAAGGAGGCAAAGTGCCTCTACTGAAGCAAACTTACAAAACAAACTGATTCTTAAGCATTCAGCACTACGTAAGCCTAACAACAGTAAGAGGGAAAAGTGATGAGTTTAGACTGCCAGCTTCCCCTTAGCAATGAAATGTTCAGTCTTGACGTCACCACTCCTTAATCTCTAAATACTTCTCTGTGCAATTCTAGTAGCTTCTTAATTGTATTTTTGAATGGGTTATGAGCACACCTTAACAACACAAATTAACAGCAAACAGTGCCTAGGTGGGTTATAATTTTCTTTGGTAAGATCAAGGGATATTTTTGTATTATTCCATTCCTTTCTCTAAATTTATGCTCTTTTGGCAAAGATAGTAGTTTCAAGGAAAATTCTTAAAATCCCTACTTAACTGGGATCAAAAGATGTCACTGAAGAAGCATAACTGTGCCTTTGCTTGCAGTCATTACAAAATGGACACTATGAAAATAAAATGGAGTAAGAGTCAGATCTGTTCAGAAGCATTTTAGTGTCCATCCTTACTCAGTAACACTTTCCACCCTTCCAACCTCATTCAGGATCTTACTTGACAGATCTTTCTCTTAGACCACCAATGCAAACAAACAAAAAGCACAATCCTACTGTGTGCTTCAGGGTAGGAGAGAAGGACGATGGATGCATGCCATAGAAACTGAACTTGTGGGTAGACTTCCCTATCAGAGAACTGCACTGGACCTTCTCAGCCCAAGGAATGCTAACAAGCAGAATGATACTTGAGAAGTAGATTATTAACATAAACGAAAACCTCTTAAAAAGAAAGGTCTTCCACTTGAAAAACAAAAAATTTCTCTGCATGTTTTTGTATTTAGTATGGTTCAAAGTAACAGAATTGAGAGGTGCTAGTGGGAGAAACCATTACCCAATTTTCAGTGCATGTGCACTTCACAGCTTGTGTAATAACAAGATTCACAGCTTGCTCATGAAGTCAGGAGGTCCCAGTCCTGTGAGCAGGTCAGTCTCCTCACCCCTGCACTC
The DNA here is from genome assembly GCA_013396735.1 of Grallaria varia. Lineage (NCBI taxonomy): Eukaryota > Metazoa > Chordata > Aves > Passeriformes > Formicariidae > Grallaria > Grallaria varia. Next base: position 65,673 of record VWZG01005385.1, on the reverse strand, counting down.
AGCTGAAATCACTGCAGTTCTCCACAGAGATACCCCTCAAGAAATTTCTGTAAGCTCAAGGGCTTAGTTATTTTCTCTCTCCTTTAGTAGGTCCTTCTAACTTAGTACTGGAGGACACAAAAGTCCTTATTTACTACAATTTTGCTTTTTAAAGAACATCAACTATGCTTCTCATGAGCAGTATAGTAGAAGCTGTGAATCTCTATCTTGTTCTAAAATAGTCATTTTATGAAACTTTTTTTTGCTTTAATACTGAAAGCATTGCTTCAGAGCAGAATTCTCCCATAGTTCCAAGAGACTTTACAGTGTCATTTTTCCCCCATTTTGGATCAGAAGATAAGCACGTTCTCTTGAGTCTTTCATGAAGAGAGTGAGAAAGATAAAAGAGATTTCATTTCAGACTCATGAGGCTCAAGGACAAGACTTCGCTGTCTTATTTAAAAAGAGGACTTGCACATGTTTGGTCCCCATCTCATTAAAGTGACTCAATCATAAGACAGCTGACCATTCTATATGGATTTCAAAGTTTTTATTGCTTTGACTGTTTTTTGTGTGTGTGTGGAGGGGGTGGGGGTTGTTTTTTTAGTTATTTGGTTGGGGTGTTTTTTGAGGCATGCTCTAAAACTCAGGGAATCATTGATAAGATCTGGTCAAACACTGGAACAAGAAAAGCAATCTGAAAAAACCCTGCTGAAATCAAATTCAATCCCCACTAACGTCAATAAAATGATTAAGTATCAGTTTCTCTGAGGTGATCACTTTCTCTAAAAGTATTTGTACACACTCTTGTAAGCCATTTTTCTGGCATCCAAGCTTCACTGAAAAGCTGATGAAATTTTAAGGGAAGTAAGTATAATATTCTGTAAAATAGGGAAAAAGAGGTCCAAACTGACCTTCAGGTGAACCAGAAGCCCCCAGGTTTGTTCCCGCTTTCTTTAACGCCTCTGCAAACACAGTGAGACTGAAGCAGGAGGAACATGACAGGAGAAGCTGGGGACCAGATGCCATAACAAACCATCACAAGAACTTTTAGGCATCTCAGAAGTATCACAGGGGTTTAGAGTGGGCCCAGTGCTACAAAAGGTAATCCAGAAGTTCTCACTTCTAAAATGCCTGTTAGAACAAGGACACAGTTCCAAACTCAGAAGTTTCAGAGTCAATCCTTCACTGACTTCAGACAACTGCACAAGTAGATTTCCACCAGATACAATTTTTTCAAAGCAGACTGATTTCAGAGGGATATCGTGGAGCAAATCAGAGATCAAGTCCTCTGATTTAGTCTTTAAAGAATACAGTTGAAATTTCAATTCCTTTTTGGCTTCTTGAAAATAAGCCTTGGGATACAGAGGGAAGGTGGAGCAAATCAAGCACTTACACTTGACATTCCTGTTTCGTCACACCTTGGAGTGCACTGGAATAATGACTATAAGGGGACCAGAGGCCTTCAGTTATCTGCATCCTTCTGTGAATTTTGCACTCAGAGCTGTTGAAATCTCCTTGATTACTAGTATTTTCATTTCATAAAAGAGAATAAGAAGATAAGTTTCAGTTTCCCCCCTTCTTTCACAGCCATAAGGTGCTTCCGAGAACGGTGCCTGACTTATCCCTAACTTGCTCTCCAGGTGCCCCCTGGACAGGAAATTACTGCTCCCAATCACAGTCTGTTCCCTTTTACATTAAGTTCATTGTGTATTTTCACTCGAGAAGGTGTATGGTTGAAAGAGATTCTGTAAAGTTACCAGACCTGTGAAGTTCAAATCTTTGTAGGGATTAGAACTTTCCTGAAGTTCCACTACACAAACAGGTTGTGTTAACGTATAAACACAGAAACCTCGCTTCAAAGCAGACAAGACTTAAGATGTTTCTCTTCTTTCCCTCCGAGTGAGAGAAGATTATAAAAGATTTCCTAAGTGGCTGTGATAGATCTCTCCACAAGAGCTTGGCACATGTTGTATGTACGAATAGTTTGTCATAAAAGGATGATCAATACTCCAGAGCACCAGCCATAGGCTGTGAAGCATCAGGTGCACCCAGAGGCTCTGCACATATGCTGTTACTTTTGGCAAGTGGCAATCTCACCATGCTCCAATTCTGCATCTAAGAAATGGAAATAACAGCTCTGCCCCTCCGTCAGCGGTGCACAACTAACTGTGATAAAGTTCTGCTAGTAAATATGAGGGTAAGAGGGGTATCGTTCCCTGGTTGGTTTTTTTTTTTTTGTTTTAAGCCTAGCTAGTTGAACTTTCCATGCTGAAAGTCAAGAGTGGTTGAGGATTAAATTTACAGCATATTGGACAAAAGCTACAGGATACATGCACAGAAGCTACTTTTCTCATCTGTGTCTCTCTCCCTCATTTCTAGGGCACTGCAGTGAAGGGAATAGTACTAGTTTCAGTGTCCTGAAAGTTGTAAGACCTTTAAAGATTGTGCCATAAAATAAGCATTTAAACAGCTTCTGAAAGTAGAAAAGGGTTTTAGGGAATTCAATGCAAAGAGAAAACACAGGATGCTAGGAGGCAGTATGGAGAAAAACAGACTGAAAAGATTTAACCGGAAATATTTCTAAATTTATTTTCTTATTTGCATTTTGAGCTCTAATAGTCAACCTAAATCTCCCAGAAGTTTCAAATAGTATTTTAAGATCTCTGGAATACAGTTTGTCAGCCTGAATTCAACGCTTTTGTCCTTTACATTTGTTTTCCAACACTGTTACTAACCCATATACCTTAAAAAAACCCCATCTAATCCATCAAGTTGGGTCTAATTTACACACACAAAAAAATTAAATTATGTATTTTTCTGGACATCAGACATTCCCATTTCCAAACTCTAGACCAAAAATACAAAGTTAGGCATCCATGTGGGCTTAATGTAGACTTAAACTGGCTGCTTCTGGTTAAAGGCAAGTACAATTAAATTGAAGAAATAAGAAAAAGTTACATGAGAGAAACCATTGGGCGTTGGATTGTGTTGGATTTTTGTTCATGTTTATTAAACAGTTCTCAAGAAAGAAAACACTTTTACCATTGAATGCCTTCCACAGGAACCCACTAAAGAACATGCCACCTAGTCTAAGAAACAGAAATATGCCAGGGATGAAAGAAAGTTCACAGGATCAATCAAATTCCCTTCTCCCTTTCCCAGACAAGACAAAAAGTAGCCTAAATGCAAATAAACAGAAATGGTGCAGATGGGCCAGCATAGAAACCTCACATTTTGATTTAGCCTTACCAAGCAGATGCTCAGCAAGCATAAATCATCATAGACAATGGAGGCAGGCTGACAGCAAATATCTGATTCTTTAGCCATATACTTTGTCCTGACTAATGCTGGAAGCAGAGTTTATAGGGAAGAGTAGACCTTCCATTTGCCCACAAACTCACTAGCATAGTACAACATTTACAGCAGTCAGAGAAGTCCTCAAGTCTTCACTTAACTTCAGATAAGAATCCCAAATGGTGGCAGAGGGCCTCAATAACATCAAAGTGAATGTCATCACAGACATGTTTCAAGTCCATGAGATCTGCTGCTTTTCTGCTTTCTCAAGAAAAGAACACACCGACAAATAGTGCATGGCAGAGGCAATTCTCAATTCACATTGGCACAGAAAAGAACTACTATTTCACTTCAACAGGATCTTTAGTGTAATCAACCCCATCTACCCCATTCTTATTGAGACTGTCTTTTCTGCCTCAGGCAGTTGGCTCCTCACCACACAATGTCTCTGCAGCAAGATAAAACAGTCTTAAATTCGAGAGCAATCCTAACTCCTAAGCTGACATGGCAGAGCCTAGCTCATAACCCCCCTGCTCGCTCAGAGCTAAATGTCTGCAGACTTGTCTGGAACAGAACTATTTGGGGAAGGGCAACGTGGAGCAACAGGGAAAGTTAAACATGAGTTGCATAGGTGACCAAAAGTCAGGTGCTCAAACTGACCTCCTGGCACTCTTTCATTTAGGAGAGTAAATCAGCCACAGTATACAACTTCCAAACTTTGACTGAAGTTACCTTGGCATTTACAACTCATTTTCAAAAGTCACTTTGGGTATTTCTGATCCCAAGACAAATCAAGCCCGAAAAAAAAATGCAAAGGACATTATCTTGTAACGGATGATCCACTCCTGAAAATGGATTGTAAGAACTTCAGGCATGATTGAATCTACTATTGAAATACTGAGCTGACATTTGAAAAAGACAAAATAAATGTGTACAAATGGAAAACAATTCTAGAGTCAAGCTTTTGTGACAGAAAATTTAAGAAGGTTCAAGGTGTTTTTCACACAAGAACCAATGAGAAAATCCTTTCAAATGCAAGCATCAACCACGTGGCATATAATTTTGTTCTTTGGGGACTACTGAAAAAAACCCCTCCATTTACTAAAGTGATGACACCACTGAGCTTTCTGCCTCAACTGCCCAAAGTCATGCCATTCTTAATTTATCTCTCACATAGAAACCAGTTTCTAGTAAAGCACTACTACAAAAATACTCTATTGAGTACTGTGGTTGTAAAATTCTGAGGGTGCCAGCAAACTCAAAGATTGACAAAGCTCTGTCCTCACTGATCATCACTGGTAAAGCGAGTTAGAAGACAAAGTTCAGCTCCTTTCCCAAGAAAAAAAATTAACTAACCATAAGGAGAAGTTTCAAGTCTTTTGATCTGGAGTCTTCATTCTGTATTCAACTCTGGTTTACGTAATGCCTTCTTCCCTCCACCCCCCAACTTTTATTTTCTTTTTTACCTCTGGAAAATGGAGTTTAAGTATAGTTGTCTGTTATTTTTGCTGATAAATACCATCTGTGGCAAAAGACCAGGGAGTTACACTGGACAGATTAGACACTGAAAAGCTTTTAAAATTACCAGGAAATCAAGCGCAATATACAGTTCTGTTGACTGGCCTGGATTAACTCCCAAAACTGGCTGATAGAAAGATGTCAGAATCTTTCCAAGAAGTCAAAACCTGTAGCTAATAAAAGTAGCTGTAATATGAAAAATTAGGTTCTTCTCCCTTTAAATAACAGCCCATAGAGGCACTGAAGTAAATCCCTTAATCTCTTTTTAAGTAGCTATTTTATCCCAACTTCCTCTGTGGTTTATACCCTCAAAGCATCTACACCACAACTCAAGAACAGCCTAGGCAAGGAACTTCAACTTCCTTTTCTTCAAAAAGCACATAGAATAAAATACAATAAAATAAAACAAAATAAACACTCCCCTGAAAAAGCCCACCAAAAAACCCAACACAAAAAAACCCAACCCCAAAACACAACAAAAAAACCTTTAAAAAAATAATAAAAAAAAAATCCCTCAACAACAACTAAAACCCCCTCAAAACCACAAGAACCACTAACATGAGTTTGGCCTTCCTGATCGTTTAACCCTTAATTCCAGACCATACATCAAAAAGAAACATTTGCTACTCTTTAAACCCCTACCATATATTCACTGAGGCATGCAAATGATTAAAACACTGTGTGTTTGCAACTTTTACAAGTATATATCGAATCATGAATCTCTTTTCAGCCTTGCAACCGATTTATGGACAAGAAAACTGGAACAGAAATTTCAAGGCCACAAGTCTGTATCCATGGACAAGTTTTCTGCTTTCTTCCCCACAGTATTCAGTAGAGCACAAGGCAGATCCACCAAGATCTGTCAACACTCAGTGCGTGGCAGCCAGATTAACTTGCTTCAGGATTTCTAGCAAGCCAAGGATGGATTAAGATGCAGACCCCATTTACGTCTCTTAACTCTTGCTGACACTGAATGGCTGAAGAAAAACCTTAGTAAAAAAATTCAGAAGAAAGATTCAGTAATAACTTTTAAATGATGATGTTGTTTCACCGGGAAAACAAGAAAAGTGTATTTTAGACGTCGGACCATGCCTTGCTCAAACAAGGACAATTCCACAACGTCATAAACCTATGCATGACTCACTAAACAATAGCATAAAAGGTGCTGGATTATGAAGGTGAAAGTGTTTGCTTAGACAGTCTTCAATGTAATGGTGACACATAATTTTTATATATATATATGTTTGGGTTTTTTTTAACAACCCTTTGCATTTTCACTGAACTTTACAAACACTAACTAACTGTCATAAACTTCACCAGGGAGGCAAGTGTCATTATCTACACACTACAGATGGGAAATTCCAGGCAGAACAGTTGGGGAACGCATCTAAGACCATGGAGGAAGTCCTATCCCTACCACGGGGAATAGATCCTTGCCCTCACTCACATTCACATCATGACTCTCAAATCGCATATGAGACCAGTCTCCATTTGATCACAAAGGTCACTGGTACCTTTCAGTTTTTATGAAGACTGACTGTAGATGTTGACAGCATTTACCTTGTGATCTCGATGATTCCACTAGCTCAGCAAAGGAAGCACCAGTGTAACGCTGAAGGCTACAGTCTGAAGTGTAAGCTCACCAGATTTTAAGGAACATGCCACAGGCAGATGGTTATATAGTTATGAAAGGAGAGCATTGTAAACTAAACCCACATTCTACAATCCCCTTCCTTGTTTAGACATATGCACCCTGACTATTTACTAAACACATCTCACATCTTTATATTTCATCATCTGCATCAGCTCTGAAATCTTTTGTGTTTGCTTTTTGCTTAAATAAAAACAAACAGAAATCTTCACACCTGGTGCTAACATATGAAGTCACAATACAGATAGAGAACCACTCATGAACTGGGAAAGGGACACTCGATAGTTGAATTACGGGTTCCCATAACATTGCATTCCTTTGGTTAATGCATTTCTTTGAACTCCTCTGTCCTAAGTGCACAGGACATATGAGCATATCAACACTTTCATGACAGCCCAAATCACCCACTTTCCATAGCAGTAGATTGACATGTCATGGAGAGCGTGATTAGGAGGTCATCAGAGTACACAAAGCACCAGATTAAAGCTCAAACCCAAGACATATTTGCTCCTTGGGTTATTAAAAAAAGATCAGCAGAGGAATAAAAGCCCTGTTATAATTGAAAAATATGAGGCTTAATATACTGTTGAAAACCCTTCTGTGCAAGGCCGTTTGGGATTTTTTAAGCCAACAGTATGTTATCTTTTGATAGTGAAAATATGCATTTATTATAATATGGCTTCTACTTAGGCTGGCATCGGGTTGACAGTCCAGCAACATTTGTTGCTGCACCAAACTCTTAAAAAAGAAAGCAAGGGAGGGTGGAGGGGCGGGGGGGTGTAAGCAGAAGGATGAATATGTGTTCCTAACTGAGATCTTTCTGGTTCTGTCTATGGATCACATTGCTGATTATGTTACAAAACAGAGGACAATTCTCTGGATCTCCTCATTTCTCTCAACTCTAGCCCACTACGATCCACCTTCTGCTTTTTTAATAGAGGAACCTGAGCCTGCCAGTTTGCTATCCATCCTGAGAAAATCCGTCAGAAAGAAGGGAAGCAGGCAAGCTATCATCATACCCCACTGATGTCCAGGAAATGCCAGCCTAACAGCTGTCACAACAAAGGAACTTCAAAGTCACAGCAAAAAAACTAACAATTGCCCTTACCAACACCGTATCATTGAGGAAAAACTTTATGAGAACTAGAATCATCTTAAAAAGGAAAAGGAAGAATAAAAAAGAAATAAAAATTAAAAAAAGGTAGGCAGAGGAGTATTTGGTTGTTTTTTCCCCACTTTTTTGAAGGAGAGATGCAAACACTTACACTCTCCTAAATGCCCTTGATTAAAATCTTCAAGAAAGTTATCATTCATGCCACCTCTAACCTTACGTCTTCTTACTGAAAATTTTCAAGGAAAAATGCTTCCGTCACGTCCTTGGTGTAAAAACTCAAGGATGTGCCTTCCTTCTGAGCTCAGAAAATCTTAAAACTCCTTGTCTCCTTGGAGGAAGTAAACAGATGTCTGCTAAACACTTAGGTTTACATAACATTTCTTCCCCCTTATTTATTGAAAAAAGTGTCTTTTTAGAAAGCACTTCATATTTTGAGAACACTGAATGCTTTCTTTCCTTTTTTTAGTATTTTTGGCAAAGAACGTTTTTGATTATTTAAAGATAATCTCTATTCTAAATTGCATCTGACTCACATAACCTCCATATTTTAGAAACCACAATAAAACTGCCATATATTAACTATAAATAAATAGGGAGTGAGTCAGTGAATAGTTAAGGACATTCCACAAAAACGCATGAGCTGCACAGTAAGTTTTTAGAAAAATATTCTATTTAATTTTTAGAATTAACAGTATAGATTAGTTGGAACCAAGAAAATACTTTTTTTTTTTAATTCACAGATGCAATACGCTTTGTTTTGTTTTCCCTATGTGTCTTTGTCTATTGTACAAAGAGACCTTTAGTGAAGTGACAGAAAAACCGGTGTGTTCAGAGAAAGAATAGTCACAACTTGTATACAATAAAGGATTTCTGTAATTATGGGAGGTTTTTTAACACTTCCACTGGGAATACTTCATTTTTTAGCCTTTGCAAGGCCATCTTACAATATCAGCTTACAGAAATTACTTTAGGGAAATGTTTTTCTCTTGCTATTGAGTTCAAGTGTGTTTAAATTCAGAGCTTTGAGTATTAAAAGAAAAGAGAAAAAACAAAAAACCCCTGATACTTCTACTTCCCAAGGCTTGTATTCTCAGCAAAGTTTTCATACTGAATATATGAAGAAGTTCATTAAATACTAACTGAAGTTTTCCATGCATCATCATGTTTGCAGATCCACACTGGGGAGTCATGCCCCTTACTACGTGCATCCCAGATCCAGTAAGCATGGTATAAATAACTACACAAAAATCCTAAGTAGGGGACATGAGACAAACAGAATTCTTACAGCACAGGATTATGGCCATAAAGAGAGTCATAATAACTCCCATTCTATCAAACCTGTAGCTACTGTCTGAAAAACAACTTTTTTCAAGATCAAAATCTGGCAGAGGTAAAACATTTACTACAGATGAACCTAAGACAAATTTCTCCATTCCAACTTAGAAGAAACAAAAGCTGACTGGATCGTAACCTGAGCATAAACTTCAACGTGATGTAGAAATATAGCTGGGATAGGGCCTTACCTCTCCCGGCAGACATAATTCACTTCAAGAGAAAACATTAACCACATAGGTGCTGGGCATGCTGGAGGACCCCAGCAAAATGTTAGGGAAAAACAGCAACAACAACAAAAAAAATATGGTAAATCAGGAAATGCTCAGTGAACCTAGGTGTACTAAAACCGAAGGCATGCAGTATTCTTTCCCACTGTCCTTCTTGACTTGGGCTGCACCACACGTCTGGATGGAGAATGCAGATGGAGTTCCAAAAAAACTATCCTGCCACATCTTAGCTATCCCCCGGAATGGAGGAGAAAGCAGTCAAGGACACTCCAAAGTAACAGAAGATAACACTATTGATTAGTTATTAATCTCACATTGAACCATGGGGACTGAAGAGGACAGGCTCTTGTAGCCAGCATTCTGCAGTCATAACCAAACGTCAGGCAGAGCTCTGGGGACAGACCATGTGTTGACCCCAAAGCTTGTGTTGGTGGAATCTCATTTTTTTTCCACCCCTACTTGGCCATCACTACCACACAGTGAAAGTTCAGGGTTCAAAAGACGGTCCACCCACCTATACCTTTGACTCACAGCAATATTAAGCAATCCTCTCTGTTAAATGACAGCTCGGGACAGCAGCTCTTTAAGCTGAGTAACTAAATAAAGAACCCCTGGGCAAGCTACTACTAATAAATCTGAAATCAGCAGCTGTTTTCTATACATGATAAAACAAGGATTTAGTCAAATGAGGCAGATGTGAGAGATCTTAAGCTCCTTCCCACTTAATCTCCATAGGGAAAAAAAAAAGTGTTCACCCAGACAGCCACTGCAAAACTTTTCACCTCTTCTCAGATGGAGATGTATACGCCCCTGATAGCTCTGCCAATAAAACCACAAGGAGGAGCGAAACTTAATGAGATATAAAAATATAACTGGATTCCTTTTTGTATCATTTGCTGGCTTTATTTTTGGACTGTTTACCCACTGAGGTGACATGATCTGTAGCAACATAGCATAACCTCAAAACCCAGCATCCCTCTCGGCAATACTTGCTCTGATGCATCCAGGCTGAAGCTAAACAACGACTGATGGTGCAGAAGCGGATCATCCACACTCAGAAAATGAAACAACAGACAGAGGGGTAAAAGAATTCTTATTCTTCAGGTTTAGATTGTAGCTGGCTGCATGTGCCTGATAGCTAAGGGTGGGAAAGGCTCTTCCCAATAGTATGACTGGGGCAGACAGCCCAGTATTTTCAGCTGGGGAGATAACAGTTCCAGCGAGTCTAAGGAAAACAGCAACTGCTTTCTATCATGTGACTTTAAGAAGACATTTTTCAATAGCAGGGAGGACTAAATAGGTCACAGCAAAACCTCACGTGCTGTCTGCAAAGACTGTAGTGGTTTTGCTGAAGTAATCTCTTCTGTAATTGAAAATGGCCTATCCCTTCAGCCTTCCCCCGACAGCCTTACTCTATGACCTTTGACCAAACACTCGCTTGTTTTGCCCAGTCAGGTGCTCTTAAAAAGCAGAACAAGGTGCTTTTATGAAATCAAAAGCCCTTGCCTAGCAAACTAAAGACATTTCAAAATACATCTGGCAAACCTGGTGCAACTTCCCCCTCCACTTCCAGCAGTTTAAAGGTAATGTAGGATTACCAAAGTTCGGTGTGCTCCCAGCTTTGTATCTGGAGTACTATAAAGAATGGCATTTGGTTTGTTTTCTCCTGTACGTACCATTGAAGTAGAACTTTCTTATATTGAGCCACTTCAGAACTGAAATATTCCAGTAACCTAATATCACAAATGCTTAAAGGCCTATTCCCAGATGTGTGCTCAGAGTTGTCCAGTGAATTCAAAGCCAGAAATACAAAACCCTTCCATAGACAGAAAACCCTCTAATACGGCTATTGCGTCTCAGTGAGATACTGTATGCATGCAACACTGTGTACTGCTCTGAAGTTGGAAGCAAGCACTATTTATACCACAACAGAGAGCAAGTTTGGTCTTAACAGGAGGGATGCCAGCTTCCCAAGCTGGCATGCATGATGGTTTTGCACACAAGAAAATAAAAATGAGGAACAGAGGGCAGAGGGGGGAGCAAGAACTGTAGTCCTCACTCCTTCTGTCTGTATCTATTACGAGTGCAAAACCAGCTGTAAACAGTGAAGATGTCCCTATTAAGCAAAAATACCATCCTAATTAAACAGTGGTCACAACAGTTAAATATTTTTAGATTTAAATTAGTCCACTACAATTCATCAGAACATCCTAACTGAACTAAACATACAGTGTAAATCTTCAGCCTTTATCAGAAGGAATGAAATGTGTGGATAACAAGTTCTGGGGGAAAAGTCTAAGAAAAAACAGTTTTTCATGTGATTGCACCAACTTACAGAGGTGAAAGAAGAGCGTAAAAGGAAAACACCTAATGTGTCATATAAATCCTTTGCTGGGATATTCCAAAATGCTATTAGTCTCTACATTGAGTCTTCTGCATATATTCTGTCCATGACAGCTTGATTCTGCCCATGCTTATTGCACAGATCGGTGCATGTACAGCCATATGATGGCAAGGGCTTCTCCATAAAAACAGCAGCTGAAGGCCACCAGAATGACCCCTCCATGCTACAGCTCACTCTGCAGGAGCCCTTGGCCACTCTGGGACACAGGTGAGCCTGTCTGTCCAGCTGGGCTGCATAGAGTCCAACAACCACTGCTGAAGAATCACTTGGTCTCGGCAGCTGCTTGGCCGTGGATGGGACCAGAGCAGCGAGCTTCTGTGTGCACACAGGTGTGTGATCTCTGGGCTCTGTGAAACTGGAGACTTTTTACCACCCTCTTGCACAACACGCTCCATGACTTCAGCACATTCAAGTTTCAGGAAGTTTTCTGATTCACACTGAAATTTTTCCTTGCTGAGTTTTACCCCTTTGAACATCTTAAAATAATTCCTTTTTTTTGTCTTAATATTTTACACCCTTCAAATACTTGTAGATTGTTATCATATGTCTTAGTCATCATTTAGTCCAAACTGTACATATTAAAATCTTGTAATCTTTGCTCATATTTCAATCTCTTCAGCCTCTTAACTTCTGTTGCACTTCTCTGAATTCTCCACTAATTTCTTGACAACTTTTTGGCAACAGAGTGGCCAGAATAATAGTGTCACGGACACCTTACGGCTGTACAGAGATGGAAAGGGAAATGTGCAACACCAAAATGACATTAGCTCTTCCCCAAAAAACAACAAATATGTCTAGTCTGTTGTCCAGGATCACTTATTTTTAGTGGCTGCATCATGAAATGCTCTGAAATACAAGTACAAATATTCACCTAAAATAATAACTCAGAGACAAAAGTTTAATATGCTCAAACCCATGTTTAATTAGTCTTCATGCCATCAGTGAGGAAGGTAACACAGAACAGTGTTTACCTGCAATACCAAAGAGCAAATGGCTGGTCTCAAAAGACATAACCCATAGAAAGGAGACCAAACAGAAAAAAAAGAATCAACAGTTTCTTCACCACAAAACAAGTTAGGGAGCAAGTTACAATCAAAGAATAAGAAGACAAAGCAATGTTTTGAAAAAAGTAATATTTTAAAAAAAATACAAATACTCTTCCAAACTCTGGGAAAGTCTAACATACAAAACTTCTACACAATAAGACAAAGCTTGGTAGCTTTCTGCATTGTATATTAGGACTGTAGAAATATTCTACAGATAAATCTGATCAGGCAGGGGACTAAGATGCATATAATCTAACTATTATCTTCCTAAAAGATAGATATCAAACTGAAGCCACCATAATCATCTCCAGAGAGCCATTAATCCCATCCTAAAACTGTAATATATTTAGGATGAATAGCTCTCTAGAGGTATTTCTCCTCCTCTCCACTGATAACAGAGGGAGACTAAATAGCTATCTTGACTGCATTTTCCTTGATGATGACTAAAGTTAAGCAACCTGTACCCAAACATCATTTATAACAGCTGGTCTCCAAAGGAATTAATGTAAGCAATTAGGTAGTGCAGGCACTTTAAATATTATCTTCTCTGGAATTTTGCAATTATTTGGTATTAAAACCAAGCCAACCAAACAGAAAAAGCCCCAAAACAAAACACAAAAAAACCCGTACAGATTCACATTCAGATGTCCTCCCAACTTTCCAAGTGCTAAACCAAGGACTACTGAACATCTGCTTGCAGGGAAGATTTCCTTCCATACAAATCGGTGGTAACATCATGGGTTCAGGACAACAGAAATCTGCTACTGCCTTTAGATGCAGGGTTCAAATGCCCTGGAGGGGACATTAACTAATTAAAGTTTGGGAAGGAGCATTCAACCTTCATCTGGTTCACAAGAGGCTGAAACAGAAAATGAGCATGAACAAAGTTACTCAGTAAAGAAGACTCACACAAAGCTGAGGCAGAAATAGGACAAAAAGGGTTAATTTTGGTGGAAAATTATAGGGAACCATATAGACCTGCAAAATTTCAAAAAACGCTACAAAGAAAAGAATTTTATATATTAGGAAAACTGAGAGAACAGCGAGTTATTAAAACATAACTGACATGAGAGAACACAAACCCTTGCCACAAGGAACTTACAAGCAAAGAGGAAGAAGTAATTCTTAAAAAGAAGAAAAGAAGGGGAGGGAGGGCATTGAAAAGAAAGTGGAATCCAGAAATAGAAGAAAATAAATATAATATATTGACACTACAAACCATTTTTAAGTCAGTAAATGCAGACTGCAATGGAATTAAGTGGTTTTCAAGTGAGGATACTCTCCTGAACACTCCAGTTCAGGGAGGCAACACAGGAAAAAGGCACCACATAGATATCATAGGGGATAAAACAAAATCTACAAAAAAATTTGAAGGACATCAAGGCTCAAAAGTGACTACAGTTTTCTAGAAGCAAGGCTGAAGGAATCAATGTTCCTCATAGTCCTCACAGCAGAGGCAGGGACCAGGCAGGGACACAAATACTAGAGATGAGTGCATCACACACAGATACAACTGGCACCACGAAGGAGATTTTACTTATTTGACCATGGGAAATGCTGTTAAGGACAAGAGGACATTCACCTCTCACAAAAGGAGGAGGATGCCTGAGCACTAACTTGCTAACCTACTGGAAAGTCTCTCAACAAGAACTGAAATGGGCAGGTGAAAAAAATTTTTGAAGAACTAAGTGTAAAAAACACTGGCTTGGCTGGGGCCTCCAAAGAGGAGACCAGAGAGAAAATACATTACTAGAGGCGCAAAGAAATAAGGAAGGGTAACATGTCTTACAGATAAGCATCTCCTGTGTCCACATAAAAACACACGAAATTTGGTGAACAGAAAAATAAATTAGAAATCTTAACACATCATCAAGATTGTGACTTAATTAGCATGACAGAAATCTGATGGACTAACTCAGTAACCTTTGTGAGAGGCATATGAAAGAGTTAAAAACAGGAAAGGAGTGCTGCCTTGCAAAACAGACTGCACAAACATGCTCTGAGGCTCAGAATGCACAGAGCATAAAACCGACTGAAAAATTACAGATAGTGATTAAAGGCAAAATAAACTAGTCCTGCCATGATGGGGAAATACCACAAACTACCAAATCAGGAGATGAGTGTGGCTTTTGAAAACAAATTGTGAAGTGAGACAAAGCATTTGCATTAAAAAGTTGGTGAAGATGGGGATTAATTATGCATATTCTGTGGAAAAAAGAACACAGCTGACCACAGCTTTCCAGAATTGTCATGGAATGCACATGGAATTTTTTTTTTTAATTTTAAAATCAAAAAGTAAAGAAAAGAACAAAGGCATATTATTTCTAGACTGGTCTCTAGTCTTTGTGGATGAACAGACTGAGTAGGTGAGAGTGCAAGACAGAGTAATGAAGTTCACAATGCTTTGGAAAACAAAGAAGGATAAAAGCAAAATAAAAATAATGGACTTCTAGAACATAGGTCTCCATGACCTCAAAGAACTAGTAGGTAAAAATCCCTGAGAATCTATGGGGAAAAAGAAGTTAAAGAGGTATAATGGTTCTTCCAAGCTATAAAATTAATAAAAGCACAAGCTATTCCAACAAAGAGGAAAGAACGAGAATAGCAGATTTTTAACCTCACTAAAGTGTGAGCTCTTTACTGCTACCAAGATAGGAAAAAAAATCTTGGAGAAAACAGAAGGATACCAGAATATGTAAGTATAAAAATTACACAAACATGTAGAGACAAAATAATAATGGTTCAAAGCACAAAATTAACAAGGAATGTCAAGAATAGCAAGAAACCATTCTATTAGTACATTTAGGTAGCTGAGGAAAAATGTGGTTCTGTTAATCAATGTAGAGGAAGTTCAACTGACAGATGATGTGAGTAGGCTGAAGTGCTTAACACCTTTTTTGTATCACCGTTCATTCAAAATTTCAAGCTGAAAGCCATGGATAATTCACTTAATACTCATGAAGAAGGGTATGGCCTTACTCTAGAAGAAATGGCAAACAAATTAGAGAGTACTTAGCTAAGTTAAATATTTTTCAAGTCATTTATATATGAATTCATCCTGGTCTCCTTAATGTACCGTCTGAAACAGACTTTGAGACTTTGTAGAAGGCAAGAAAAGACTGAAAGAACAAATCTAGGAGCTATCACGAAAAGAGAGAGAAAAAGTAAAGAACTGGGGAATTCCAGACCACGTGATTTAAGCTTAATTCCCAGGAAAACTACTGAACAATGAAACAAACCAGCTTTTAAGCACCGAAGTATAAAAGACAAGTAGCACTCTACATTGATTTAAGAATAAATCATGACAAAGCAGCCTAATTTCCTTCTCAACAGAAAAGAAACCTTGTAGAAAGCAAATGTCATGTACTTTGACTTTATTTTGACCTTTGACATAATATAATATCCTTATATGCAAGCTAGGAACAAAACAAGCATATCTATGGTATCACACAGACACGAAAATATTTTGGATAAGGGAATCCACACAGTAATTATCAAAACACAAGAATGCATCAACTGGGTTTCTGCCCTGGGTTTTGTTCTACTTGACTTGTTTATTAATAGCCTTGGTGATGGAATAGAAAACATGTTTATTAAACCTGCAGACAAATGAACCTAGGAGGGCACTGAGTGCATGAATAAAATTCAAAATTATATTGGCAAATGAAAGAAATAATCTAGAGGTACTGGATGAGATTCAACAGGAGTACAGGTAAAGTACCTGGGCAGAAATTATTAATGACACAAATACAAGAGTGATAACTGAGTAGGCAGCAGTTTTCAGCAAAGAATCTAGAGTTACTGAGAATTATAAGCTTTATATAAGTTAGCAATATTTGACAAATGATGAGTCAATCACCTTTTCGGTGTTTGTAAAAACAGATATGTAGCTCCAAGGACACAGAAAGTAGTCTTTCAGCTGTCCTCACTTTGGGGAAGTTTCAGGATGTAAACAACAAATTGGGTAAAGCTTTTCAAGATGTGAAGCAGATGAAGAATATTCACCAAAAAAGTATGTTAGAGACAAACAGAGAGTCTTTATAATAGAATCCAGTATCTGCCAGACCTTTCAACTAACCTGATGCCAGCAACAACTCACAGTAACGTGGCAGCAGGAGATAAAAAAAAATGTTGTCATCTGCTCACTATCAAGGAAAGAAAAATGAATAAAAGGTATGGAACACCTTGAAGGCAGCAGCAAAGGTAGAGTGATGGAAATCAATTTCACCAGGGCACAGTATTTTGGTTTTTTTAACAAAAAGTAGATGAATTTGTTAAAAACACATTCATCAAGACTGGACTACTGTATTAAGAGAGCAGAAATTCCAATATGTGGGCCTCAACTGCATTTACTTTCAACATTTACAAACTTTTACAAAACCAATGAAGTTTCTTATGGTATCAACACATTGGCAATGACATCTCCCAGCTCTGTGATGAACCCCAAGCAGGGACATGTCTGTACCATGCCTTCTTTCCCTTCAAAACCGATCTCTCCAGCTCGTCATCTTTCCATCCTCCTAACACAGATTCTACTCAAACCACTTACTCACACAAATCACTGTCCACACCCTTCTGTCATGGCTAATCCCATGGCACGGGTTCCTGCTTAATTCCCTCCCCGCATTCCTCACCTCCACAAAACCAGGGTGCACTCCATCCTCTTACCTTATCCCACTCCCTGCTCAAGTCCCCATGATTCCTGTCCCGTGTTGCCTTGGGTCCCCTGCCCAGCCTTGAAGAAAAAGTGCAGATCCCAGCTGGGTCAGTGTTTTGGCAGCAGCCACTGGGGGCGGAGCAGGCTGGGTTACCACCACCAAAAGAAACAAGTTACCACCTGCCGCATTATCTGCCTTTAGCGCTTTTCAGATGTTCGGGGCAAATACCCAAGGAAGAATGTTTATCATGTGGTCAGAGAAGAATCTCCAGGTAGGCAGGGCTGGGAGCTTCTAGCTGTCTGAGTGGCTCAAGTACCTCAATGCATTGCTCCAGTCTAGCATGTATTGTAAAAGAAGACTGCAGAGAGGTTATTTCAAAGCTTTTTGCCTGCCTTGAAGACAGGCACCTCATCTGGCCCAATGCATAATACTTCACACAGCAGCTTGCATTACCTGGGCTGTCACTCCAGACAAAATGCCTGCTGACAGATCTCCCTGAGCTCAGCACTTCACTTGGAGGCATAAAACCCTCAGATACTGCTAAGCACCGTGGTCTCTCTCTGATTCTCAGCATCACACACAGAAGACACAGCTGGCCAGCAGGGTGGTCCGATGCATCCAGAGTACGGAGACCCACAGCAGAAGAGAGGCTGCGTTGCTGCATCTGCCAACAGGAGAATTGCAAACAGCACGGCTGAGAAGGGTAAGGTAGAGATCGATGACTGAGCGCATCCCAAACCTCAGGGTGCCCCGCAGATCTGAAAGGCCTTCACAGGAAAGAATGCAAAGGCTGTTCCCAACAATTAAAGTCCGCCTGCTTGATGGGGAGTTATAAAGTAACATTCATCTTAAAGATGGGTAAATACATAATATCTATTGCCTCGAAACGCCGGAAGTTTGCAATTCTTCTTGAATAACTAATGCAGGCATAGGTAAAAAGGTCTGGTCCCACTGATGTCAGTGGCAGAACAGTTTGGAGAATGAGAATAAGATTAAGCTTTAACATTTTTCGAAGAAAGGGAATTCATTATTCAAGTACTTATTATACACTCACTCTTTCCAAATGCACTACTAGTAAACACAGGCATAAGTCCAGGAGACAGCACATACATTTTGTGCACAACACAAACTATTTTGTGCATTTCTGTGATGACTGCAGCTACCCCTGAAGCCACTGGAATTCTGCAAATGACAAGACACACATGTCCACAAGATAATAAAACTGAGATACCAGGAAGCAAATCCATGCCATAGTGATTCACGTTTCTGACTCCATCCAGTTACTCAGTGCTTCTACATTACTTGAAACCTCAAATATCTAAACAACTTTCCCAATATCCAAACACAAACTTCAGAAAAATTAAGCCATTTCCTTTCATGTGTGAATCAACCTGTAGACTAGATAATATCTAATACAAAGTAACAGTAAGACCAAGAGCTTATTAAAAGATAAACAAACAAAAAAAAATTCCTTTCATATGGCTAGTATGAATAACCATTACAAAGTGAAAGAGAACTCAGCTTGGGTAGAAAACCTACATTGCTCATAAATTTGCCACTTATCCCATTACAGAGTAAGGTAGTAACTTCCTCCATGGCTAGTTTTTTTCCATACTTGTTCATGAGAAGGCTTTCCTTACCTACCTCAAAAGTGTTTGGTACTTTCAGAAGCTGAGATGACCAATGCATGCAAACATCTTTATTTCTTCAACAGTTCCTGTCTTCCTACAGACATCCACATTTTTTACTTTCATGTGAATATCACATACTACAATTATACAATTTTTAAAAACAACATTTCTGTCAGAAATGTCACACCATTTGTCTGGAATTTCTAAGCTCACTAGACCTAAGAGCCTTCTAGCCAACTATTACTTAAAATGTGCTTCTAAATGCATATACTACTAGAAGTTCTCTACATCCAGCACCTCCAGCAGGTGCTTCTGAGCATTAAGCCCTTTGGAAAAAAAAGCAGGTACTTATTCAGAACCATAAACACAGAATTGGGCAAGTAAGATGAGATAATGGTGTCTTTCAAAGCTTAAGTCTTGAAAGTTTTAGGATGTATGTTTTCTGTCTCCAGATCACATGAAAAAACCTAAGAGCAGCTAGCATACTTGAACAAACACCCCTTCTTTGACTCAAGCAGGGAACTATTTCCAATGAAGCTTTTCAGTTGATAACTTACTTTCTTTATTGGCCTGATAGAGTTAGAACCCATAGATATTTTCAAAATCCATCCTTATGCGCATAGTTTTCACTGTGTAAATCCAATGTTGTTTCACACTGATATTTTATTAGCTAACTCACAATTATTCATTAATTAGGAAATTTATTAATTTTAACCTTATATGTTTACTTAGGAACAAAGTAAAATTGAACAGGTGTAATACAAGTGAGGCTGGCAAACATACTCTGAAACTTGCTTCAGAGCACAAACTCAACATGCAGTTATGAGCTCCTACTTTCACACTGTGCATAGACGTCTTTAAGAGAAAATTAGTTTCTCACAAGGTACCCTGTCATTACTGTGCTGCCGCCATATTGGCTTTTGCCAACACAACCAAACAAACCTACGCCAAAACTCTCTTTCTCATCTTTGAACCACACCAGAGTAGACAACTGTATGTAAAGCAGAAAGAGAACTTGTGAATACACTTGCTTTTCTTGTAATAATTCTAGAATCCATTGTGAATACACAGTATCTCTACCTTTGTTATGCTTTATATTGGAACTTATGTACGTACTGACTGTAACACAAAGCCATCCTCAGTATCTGTGAGCCCTTCAACAACTGCACAGGAAAACAACAGTGTCCAAGGAGAAGAAGGGCAATCACTACTCCTCTGTCAAGAACAGCACAGTAGTTGGTGTTATGATGTGTCCCTCAAAGCAAAGAAGCTATTGAATTTTGTTTTGTTTTGGATTCCTAGTACAGAATTAATTGCTTGGGTTAGTTTATCTATCTCTTATGCCAAGTCTGCACGGGGACATTGAGAATGTTAAGGCAGAACAACTAAAGGTTTGACACCAATATGCACACTTTTAATTGTCTTGAAGCTGTGAGTAGATGCACTAATTCAACAGCAAAGCTCCCTGTAGTTCCTTATTCAGTTAAGCACATTGGTCTAAGACTAATTTACTCCTGAATTAAAGCAGTCCCCTAAGGACCCAGCACAACTCATTTTTGCATACTAACTTCACGCACTTAGCCAGTTTGCCAACTCTCCTGAGTCCCCCAAGCCTTACAGAGTTTCCAGCTGAAAGGAACTGAAGGGAGCTTGGCTACTTTGTCATCAATGTTGGGAACATCAAACCGAGTGTTTTCTTCAACATTTTCCTTCTAGAACACAAAAAGAACCCAAGAAAAACCTAAATGAAACTCTTTGCATTGCTTAGCTGCTTTCCTGCTCCAAGGTGAAAATTCAGTGGATTTGGAGTTTATCATTACCTTGCTCCTACTCTCACTCTTCAACATTGTGGAAACCAGTCTTGGGAACTGGATTTGTTAACATACAGGAAACAACCAGCAACAGGCAATGAAAAAAATGCAAATGGATACTAATCCCATAGTGGGATTTGAACTGTCACACCATCTTCTTTAGAGGCTTCAAATCATGTCAGAGCCATAACCTACTGGCGCTGGTTTTGTTCATCATGATTTGGAAATGGCAATCACATCACCATGTTCTACTGTTTCTCATCATAACCACTGTTGTGGTACCTCAGCACTCTCTGGAAATTAATCATATCCTATTAATTCAATACTAATTCAATTCAATACTAATCCTAAACTGGCATTGAAATTTCTCAAAATATTCTAATAAAATTACCTATAGAAAGGATCGATTACTTTTAAAGCAAATTAGTCGCCTCCTTAAAGCAAGAGCTCAGACTACCATTTTATTTAAGTTAAAATGTAAAGCACTTCTCAAACTGTAAGGACTTAGGAGGAGTAAAGACGTCCTTCTTCTATCCAGGCTTATTAAAACTTATCTGGACTCTGGCAGTAGTTGGGCAAAACTTTGATTTTGGGTATCCAGGTTTCAGTGATGTTTTGAGTGCACCCACCCAGAGACCCTTATGCACACACTTGTGCAGACAATATCCCGAGGTACCTCATAAAATTAAGTTCATTGACTGAGTTATCAGAATGATAAACTAGTGTCAGAGGCCCGAATGTACAGCAGCTACCTGAAAGAAGTGTTTAGAGGAATAAGCAAATATACATAATGCCTGACATTTCCATTCCCCAAAATAAATTCATTCATTATAAACGAACTGTCACATCATCATCTTCAGAGACTTCAAATCGTGTCAAAGCTGTATGTACTGACACTGGTTTTTGTTCAGCACAATTTGGAAATTGAAATCTTATCACCATGCTATAAAAGTTCTCATCACAACCACAGCTAAAGTACCTTAGCACTTTCTGGAAATGAACCATATTCCATGGATTCCGTTGGAGATCTAACACTTCAAAACACTGCTCAAGCCAGGCATCACCAGAATAAAGTGGGCAGTATGTAACATGGGATGCACTGGAGCATGGACTTTTAAAATTTTTATTTTCAATTCTAGATGTTTTTAAGACTATTTAACCTCTCAATGGCAAATGAAAACAAAAAAAAACCAGTCTCAGAGGGATTTGTGTGGTATTATTAAGCAAGAACTTTTTAATATTTTTATATATTTTATTATTCAGAATAATAACAAAAATAAGTATGCAAATGGCAGTAAAGCCCTCTGGACAATATTTTCATTGATTTGCTGGAGAGAAGGACCCCCTAGTGTCCAGCTGGATTTTAGCCAGCTTGGGGTCTGGTGACTACACAGCATCTAGGATGAAATAACATCTTAGCTTGTAAAATATTTCCTGCAAACATTTTCTCATCCCTCTTGTTTGGAAATGAACAGATGAAAAGAAAAAATACATACATACAGTTGTGCTTTCCTAAACTAATTATTTCAAAATATTATCAAGGTATCATGTGATCACCTGGACTCTAAGGATTCATCATTACTGATGAATAGGAATGTGCCTTGGCACAATAGTTTCAGTGGTTGATTATGCACTGCAGACACCTATAGATAAACATCTCTATTTGTAAAAAATGAGCACTGTCTCCGAGAGCAGTTGCTGATGAGACTTTAAAAGCATCATCAAAAAAATGTAATGCTAGAAGGATGAGGCTGCCCAGCCCTGTCACACAGTAGCTTTGCTTTCTAAGAGGAAAAAAAAAATCAGCACGATTCCTTATGATCAGGGTTCTACCCATTTATTTGGCTAATCATTCAAATGGCTAAACAGACCTCTAATTTGAAAATAAAAACCGACTGATGCAATCACAAACAAGTTCTGAAATTGTGATTTATAAAAAAGAGGGGAAATCTTGTTCAAAGCCAAAACACACACACAGTTACCTTTTTCTAATCAGAGCATTCATTTCTCCTCATTATGATCTCACAAGCACATTAAAATCTTATTAACATTAATTACTTCTGAGCGTCTATGCATGAGCAGCGACAGGCTTGCGTGCGCGCGCGCGTGTGTATGTGTGTGTGTCTCTGGATCATATCTACATTTATATACCTTGCTGCACTTTGCTTATAAAACATGTGAAAATATTGCTGCTAACACCAATTAGCTAATTTCACACACACAGATAGTAAGCTGCTGTCTCGCTGCACAGCTTATTATAGACCAGCAGACAGATGGACAGACAAACAGACGTAAAAAGCATCACGGCTCCTCCTAAATGCAATATCTAAAATGCCTGGCACCCCCAGGAGTGCGAGTTTTATCCTCATAAGTCTGAGGGAACAAAATGACACAAATAATAATAAAAAATTTAAAAAAAAAAAAAAAAAAAACAAGACAGCCAAATATCCCATTTTCTACACAGATGGGTTCAACGATGAAGTGATAGAGACAAAGAAAAAACTGGCAGGCAGACAAGCAGCAGGCACACAGAGAGATAGACAGAGACAGATAAACAAAGCAACAGAGAATGAGATGAAAGCATATTCATACATATGATTTTAGGCTAAGCAATATTAACTTTAGCCTACCAACAAGGTAAGGAAGGAAATGGCAGAGGCAAGAGTCACCATGAGACTGACTTCACAAGCAAAACCCTGACTTTTTATAAAAGTATTTATGGATTCTATTTACACTGATCACACTACATGCAGCAGTGCTGCTGGTGACATTCAGCTCCAGCAGAAACTCCAGAACAAACACAGGAATCTAGGCATTGCTATGGAACTGCACCTTCTGCTTCTTTTTCATCCTTTTTTTCCATCTAATTTAGATTCACCTCTATCCTTCTTCCAAATTTCATCCACTTGTACCCTTCTCTTTACCAGGGGTTAAGATAAACAACATATCATGCCAAAGCCACATTTCTTCTTCCCTGCGGGATCAGTCTCTCAACTGGGTCCTTTGCAGAGCCCAAGTGGATACTTGCTTGTTATTTTCTTCTCTACCCAAACACCCATCTTTGTTCATCTTCTGCAGCTCTGAGAAGAACTGCAATCCTCAACTAGAATTAAAACTTACACTGACATCAGTAGGATATAAGGTTTAGAAGTGTCAAGATTTGCCTTTCAGCACTACTACCCTTTGTTTCACTTCTATATTCTTCCACTAATAGCATGATCAGGCAAAATACTGTAGAGAGGGAAACGATTAAAGCAAAGGAAGATAGTTTTTTTGGAGAAATTTCCAGATGGCATGAAAGGCTTCCTTATTGGGAATTTTTTTTAAAATGAACACAACTTAATTTCTCATGGCAACACAAGTGTTTGTATTTCCTGCTCCCTTCTCTCAGATCAAGAGAAGGTAAATGTGGCAATAATCACTGCATTATCCCCAGCCTTTTTTACTTAAAGATTTTGGAGCACTTCACAAAATGTTCATGAAGCTTCAAGGCATGCAGAAGTTTCTCCCATCGCTCCATTTTACTGCTAGCTAACAGAAGAGCAGAGAGGTGAAGTACCCAGAGCAGTAAGAAGGTTCACAGCAGACCCAAAATACCCTCTTATTTACATTTGTTATATTTCCTCTTCTTACACATGCCCTATCTAAGGTCACTATAAACAGTACCTGTATTTAAAAAAAAAATAAATTCCATGTCGGAAGATTGTACTCAGGATCCTTGATTTGTATTTATCAGACTCATGACCTCCTCCTAATGCTGCTTATCCAGAAGGACCCATTCCCACACAAACCCAGCACAGCTGCTGAGAAAACTACCGTGAATTCAGTCAAGCAACTTTGGGGCACATTGGATAGATTTCAAACATCCAAATCAGTTATGGTGCATTCTCAGTAAATCCAGTGATTCCAGGAAGCTTTGGAGTTCCTGAGCATGGACATTATTACAGTTATATTGCAAACAAGTGGTAAGCTTGGTGCACCTTGACTGAATTCTGCCCAGCTCAGTTTTAGCGAGCACACGCAACAGATCTGGTTACACTGCAGAGCAGGGACCAGGGCATATGGCCCCTTCTGCCACAAGGAGCGGGTACATGACCTGCTGAGGCAGAAAATAAGTAAGCAAATTGAACACCACTCCACTTGCTCAGCTTACTGTGCCTCTTTACTTAAGGTTAAATATACAGGCATTGAGAGTAAAGACACAGAAAAGTAAAAGCTTCATAAAATAAGCAAAGAGCAATAAAGATTTGAAGTTTTACAGTTTTATGCATATGACAAAGTAGACTTTTGCCTGCATATTTCCTAAAAAATAGAGCATAGAGCATTGAAGTCTTTCTCAAATCATGGAGAATTACTTCTTTTCTGGCCTTTCCCCAGAGAAGTGCTCTGAGAGGAAGCAAGATTCTCTCAGACAAGGCATGGTGCCTCACCAGTTCTGGTCTACAGTGGTTCACCCAGAAGTTCAGCTCATTTGCTCAGGCTTCCCAGAAAGCTTGGAGAAATCCGTGGCCTGTCATTCTTCCAGATTCCAAACTCTCTGCTGTGTTCCCACCTCACAGATATGTAGGCACATTTGAAACAGGAAAACAGAACATCCACAGAGAATTTACCTCTAAACATATCAGTGATGCCCATAAAAAAACAAGGAAAAGCTGCATAATGGCATGACTTCAATGAAATGGTTAAGAAGTATGTATCCAATAGATTTGCTGACTTAATGCCTATATAGTTGTTGACTATGTAATCCATCTTTCCCCAAAACTCATATAGATACACAATAGTTCACAGCGCCCAGAAAGAAAAATGGTGTGTCCTATAAAGTACTGCTTTTAAGTTTTGAAGACTACAAGCATCCTAATTAAATATAGCAAAATTTGTACCTCAGCAAGTTAAAAAATAAACCCAGAAACTGATTATTTATTTAAGTAAATGCATAACAGTGAAGATGCTTAATGACAGAAAAAAGTTGCCGGTTTTTATTACCAAACAAGCACATAGAGGCAACCATGCAACAGGGAACCTCTGCTGAACTTCCCCGTGTCTGAATTTTGCATGTAGAATAGACACAAGTGTCCTAAATAGTAAGAGGACTCAAATACAATTGTCTTGAGGTCTCTTCAAAAGGACCACTGCTTATCAGCAGAGACAAAAGAATCTCAGAGACCATTCAATCTTCAAAGCAGGTCATGTATATGTGAGAGGGGAACAGGAGAAAAACCTCTATACTTAGAGGGTGTAGAGGAGGGAAAGATATTCCCTTTCCTGTACGTAGAAGCTTGACTTGTCTTTCTCAGGTGGGAATTATCCCGGTAAACCTGGTCTCCATCTACTGTATTCATCTACTTTGCGAACCTTACTGTATTGTCTCTGCCAAAAGTTACAGCAGGCTGAGACAGTATGAGAGTACTTAAGAGGTGCACTTGGCATCCAGACCAGCCTTGAGATCCAAACCCCTTTGTGTCCTTTTGGAGGTTAATAAGACGAGGTTTTACTGACTCCATCCTGGCTTTTATAAGCTTCTTGGGGATTACTGAAATCGGAAATTGCATATGAAAAAGCTGGTTCATCTAGTTTTTAGGAGGGAGGTTCATCTAGTCTGCCCTTCAACCCTTGAAATGTGAGATATGCCTGAGGAGTCTTCTTTGTTATACTGTCTCACAAATATATCCAGTGATGGTGAGTCCATATGTCTCTGATAAAGGAAAACCTTATTGTGCATACCAGCCTTTTCTTTTGTAAACATACTACACTAGATGAATTTGGCTCTCAAGGAAGAAAATATTAATTGTGCTGGCTAATAAAACTTTCTGTTGCTGTCCTTCCAATCTGGTCTTCTAAGCATCAACAGACATTAAAACTGGCTCTAGGGAAGTGAAAGCAGTACAAACCCAAAACTTGTTTGCAAGTTTTCAAGAACTGAGATCTCCAGATCTTGAGAATCCATTCTCAAGTAACAAAAAGTTAAATGCAGCTATTCACTGTACAGTTTTCAGATTGAATGTACAAGGAACTCAGTTCCTCCTACTGTTCCTTCTCTGACAGGTGATTCAGCAGCAATACACCTGTGTTCTGCCCAGACCCAGTACTTGCAGGCACCCATTGTTACTTACATAGGCTTTGTCTCCACTGACAAGTTTACACAGAGAAGTAACAATATTCTTTAAATTCCTGTGTCCAAAGAACCCTTAGGGGCTATTTTCTTCTTTACATATTGCACTTCTTAGAGGTTAATAGCCGTTGCACACACAGCAGACTTAAATACAAGAAGTTCAGAACAGAGTAATTACTTGAAGGTACATTTGTCTTTTTATGTGATAGGGAACTCCAGTCTTCTCTTAATGACTCTTTAATGAATCATGCAACACCCCCATATATTTCAGCCAGGTATAACTTTCCCCTATGATTATTATTGTACAAAAAGAGGAGACAGACTGGTCCATTTTTCAAACATCTACTTCTTGGACAAAGCTAATACTGAAGCTCACTGGGATATATCCAGCTGAAAGAAATCCAGCTGGGGGAAAATGAAAAAATTGAAGTTACATTAACTTTGTTAAGACAGTAATTATAAATAATAAGCAAACAAAACATGAAAAAGATTTTTTTCTTAAAAAATTCTGCTATTAAAGACTTTGTGGCTATATCGGTATGTTAAATGTATTTGGAATCAATTTCCAGTTACTGTAGGGTCTTTGTAACTCATTCTGAAAGTAGAAGTAACACTTTAACAGCAAAGAAGTTGCATATATGTTACTATACCACAATGGGGTAGGAAAAAAAAAAAAAGCCTAACAGTCTTCAGTATAGCCAAGAATCATCTGAGCTTCCTTTGCCCACGGAACATGGTCTTTGCTATTCCAACTCCCATTTGCATGCACAATACACTGAGGAAGGAAGAAAGAAAGGACTCACTTCCTTTTTCTCTCTGTGCCTCAGTTGTTTCTGATTAAAAAAATGGAAATAGTAATGTTGATTTAGGTACTGGAATTAGGCAAAACTAAATTCATTACTTTTATTAAACACTCTCAGATATTTGAGTAAGTTTCTTCAGAAATGTAAAGTGCTATTTATTTATATCAGCAGCTAAACTGTCCTGGAACCTTTTGTGACCATTCCTCTCTCCTGCTGAAAACTGTTCTCTGTTTTGAAGGGCATGTGTCAGTGCTTTATCTAAAAAAGCCTGGGAAAGACTCAGACAGAACCGGCACCTCTCTTTCATTGGATAACGAGAGCAATGCAGAAAACAACAACAACAAACAAAACACACAAGGTCTCAGGATTAAACCTTCACAGATGAGAGGAAAAAAAAAAGGCATCTTTTGGGATGTTAAATTCTTCGCAGACTTTGCCTGGGTATGAAAATAACCACCAACACCTCATAAAAGTAAGCCTTTTCATCAATTCCATAAGCTGAGATTTCAAGGAGAGATCTGGTAAGAATCTTATTAATACACCTATGTACGCTGCCACAAGGGAGACACTATCTAACACAGCAAAAATGAGGTCAAATTCAGCAGCACTGTCCTAAAGAAAACTGTCTCCTGGTCACAAATCACTTGTGGAGCACCATGTATCATCTTTACTGCTTCAGACGTATGCCAGCTGCAGCCAGTAGGCTAGAAATACAAAGCTAAATTTAGCTCCCGCTCTAGAGTTGATTTTTCTAAATTTCATGGAATTGGCCCACTTTTACAGGAATGTAACGTAGGGCAAAATATGACCCATAAACATTTTAGGAGAGACACAGACATTCAGAAATTTCACGTGGAACCTCTTATCCCAAGAGCACAGTCCTCGGAAGATAATTATTGTATGATGGTTATTCCAGCTCACCGCTCATGAGGAAAAAGGAAAGGGCTGTGGCCTCATCCCACCCCACTCTGGTCCTACTCATACAGACTCCTGCTGCTAAAATTTTGTCCCTCTTGCCAGTGGCACTAAGTGAGCCCCTCTTTTTGTATTAAGTTCAGACTTTTTGTCCTCATTTTCTTTGAACAGCTCTGCCCCCTGCCTGCGTCTCAGCTTTTATTTCTTCTAGCTGCTCACATTCTTCACAAACCTCCCTCTTAAATGCTCCATTTGTATCCTTCTACCACACTGATGCCAATGTTCCATAGTAACATTACTCCAGAATTTAATAACTCTTTAAAACAGCCTACTGTCTACTAAACTGTGTTCCTGCACAACCAGACTTAACCAGAAAACTCCAGAAAAGTTCATTTTAGCTCACTTCCATTTTGTTTACAACTTTTTTCACCTGCAAAAGATGTGGAATGAAAATCAAATTCATTTTGGTAGCAGAATAAATTATCACAGGGCTGCATATGGATGTGAGCTAGACAAGAGGACTCCCATCCGACCCCAGAGACAGCTTTAACTGAGCTAGCTCAGTTATTAATAGCAGTCTGGTCAAGAAAGCCTAGGGCTAAATGCTGTGAAAGTATGGGGCTCAAAACATATGCAAAATTCACCTGGGATCCAACATAATACAGCCTGCAGGATCAGGGCAGAGCAGTTTACTGTCATCCAAACTACCTAAGTAAATGCTAGCTCTTTATCACCATGTGGAAAAAGCTATTTCAAAAACAAAACAAAACAAAAACCCAAGCCCCAAGACTTCAGGTGTCAGTTCCAGTCTGATACCACAGAGAAAGACCACAAGTAAAAAACTTCCTGGGGAAGCTAAAACAAAGACATTAGAGTAAAGAAAAAGACTGCAATGCACTTCAGAGTGATAACAAGGCACAAACTCAAGAGGGAAGGATAAAGCTCACTAGTGTAGCTATAACTAACACCCTAACAGCTCTCAGAAACTGATAAACATCATTATACCTGTCCCAAAGACAAGTAACTGAGACCCTGAGAAATGAAGCGACTTGTTGAAAGTAACAAGAGAAAACTAGAAACAAACTACAAATCCTGCTTCCCTAACGAGTGGGTTATCCCTACCACTACCTTGCATACAGTAGCAACTGCACTGCAATTTGATTACAACTTCTAATACTGCACCATGAGCTTGTGCTGACCAAAATATTTAAGATCCCTGTAAAAAGGTTGAAAAAAAATTGACTACAAAAGTATTAAGAAAGAATTGGAACGGGTTCCAGTCCCATATAAAAAGGGACTCGGAGATTGGAATTAAAAACAAGTTAATTTCAGAATCCAGAAATACCCAGCACAGGGAAAACTAACTGAGCTTTCTCTTGTCCGGCACAAAGTTCTGCATAGTCAAATGTACTGTAAAAGCACAACTGCCTTTTAATCTTGTTCAGCAGCAGCTGCTTTCACAGCAGTGAAATCTTTCAGGACGAGCCTGACTGACTTAGTGGATAAATGATTTGAAGCTGGTACAGCTCAGAAGGAACCAGCTCATTTAGGAAATGTCGCCATCTTAAAAACACTTCTTCTATCCAATTGGAGCAAGCTTTGAAACTTTCAAAACTTGGCCATCGTTTGCGTAGGAAAATAAAAGCAGCATTTTTATGAAATGCTGGAAATTACAAAACACGGCTCGGACTTCAAACGGTCCTCCCACGAGCCAGGACAGGCTGGGCCTTCGCCGGGAACTCATGTCGCTTCTAATCACTGGTATTAGTTTAGCACCCGCACAAGGTGCCAGATTGGTAGCCCCGGGCACTGTATTCTCTGCTTCTCCTCAAAGCAGGTACAGCAGGATGGCAAGCCATCTCAGAGATGCCAGCCCCTCTTACAATTCCTCACGCCCAGGGTCCTGGTGAGAGGAGGGTGACGAGGTCTCGGTGCTGTCCCTGCTGTGACTGCCCACACGGGGGCCAGCGCCCTGCACTGCTTCAGGAGGATGGGCTCCTAAACTGCGGGGCCTATGACAGAGAAAAATAATGGAGCATCAGTCTACAAGTATCCTCCGAGACTCTGAGAAGGAAGAACCAGGGATTCTTTTCTTCGCATTATATTTCAGCTGTCTCAAAATGAACGAACAGCAGAAAGAGCAATGAGGCCAGAGAGACTCAACGTACTGAGTACAAATGAGATTTATACATGGCTTGAGTCACTCCAGACAATTAGCTACCCACCAGGCTGTTTAGTTTATTGTCCCCACTGGATAAAGATTTAATAAGCAGTCACCTGGATGGGAAACACGAGACTTGCCGACAGGAAACTTTTCACTACTCTACATGGAAAACTTGAGCCCAGTCCTGCAACAGCCTGCACAGCTGATTCCCTCTGATGTGTCAACGGCTGGAAGATGAGGCTCTTTATCGTGACAGTTTACAGAGGTGGAAAATACAGCAAACGCAGGACAATCTTTTATTATGTAATTACTATGCCAGAAATCTTCCAGACTTTCCAAATATTCTATGGAAATTAATACAGCTTTCTTCAGTTTTTTTCTCTCCAATACAAAATCTTATCCAGGACTTAGACATTTTTTCATAGTAGGAAAGTTCAAAGTGCTGGATTTTAAAAATTTCTCTATGGGGAAATATGCTGTGTACGGAACATATTAAACAATTCAGTCTATGTTTGGAAAAGAAATACAGATTCATCACAACGAGGAAGGATGTTCAAGAGTATCCTGAAAAAACAGCCGGTATTCAAGCCAAAGGACAGGATGAAGTGGGCACAACAGTATAAAGCTGACAAGCAGATTTAACTGACAGTGACAGAAAGAATTGGAAGCTGCCAAAGCCTAAGCTAGATCAGGGCTTCTTCAGATACTACACGCACTAAAATTGAAACTAAAAGCATCAATGGGAATATTTGATAAAACTCCTTCAGATGGGAAAAATCCTAGAAGCAGCCACAGCAAAATGGAAAATACAACCTTGGGGAATGATAGAAAAAGGAATGTTTATCAAATATAAGCAAGACTGGAAACAAAAAAGGCAGAATCACAGGATTTAAAATTCAGGACCTCTCAGCAGTCATGCCTTCTATACAAGTCTTTCACACACTTCATCAGAAGACTTCTCTGGCTGTTAATACCGCTAGTTGCAAGAGAGCTCAAAGCCATTCATTTAGGCACAATTTTTGTCAGACAGTGTCCCAGAGGGTGTGGCCCAGTCTCCTGGGAATAGCATTTGTTAGTTTTAGAGAACCAGCAGAGGGAGCACATCAGCAATTAAACATGGTTTTCTTGTGTTTGTGCCTAAACAATGAGATATTTTTTTTGTTGCTTTTTGTTGTTGTTTTGTTTTTATTCACAGCATTCCTCTTTCACTAATGCCTGTGACTCACTTAGCTATCAGATTGTTAGGAGTTTAGGAGCCAAAGCCATGGAGAATAACAGGCTCCACATCCACCCCACATAAAACAACACTGGACATAAGCTTTTACCTACTTGTCTTTCTTCACTCTCTCCCCATGTCAACCTCCATCTTATCCGTTCCTGACATCCTGCCCATGAAATCTTGTGTTGCCACACGACGATTGCTCTCAAATTCCTGCACTGTGATCACTAACTTTCTAGTCAGAAAGAAAGGCATATGGATCTCTAGGGAGGAAAGAGAAATCAATAATTAACTTTCAGTCAGCTGAAAGGACAACTCTGAAGTCCATAAGGCAACTTTCCCAGTCCTACTTTTGTATCCTCAAGGGAATGACCACACAGCTATTGATGATTTTAGAAGCAAGATATTAGAAAACTTGTCTATTAGCTGAGAGAAAAAGGAAAAACAAGGAATAAAAAAAAAATCAGTAATTCCCATGCTGTATTTACCACAGAATCAAATGACACACCACACTTGCCTGCATTTTTAGCTCTACCACAATCCCAAGATAAATTCACTATGGAAGTGTAACACTGGGAGGTCACAGACAGTGTATCCTACAGAAGGGTACCACATCTGTATTGCAAAGGATTTCCCACAGGCGCTCTGCACAAGATTGGACGCATTGCCTATTCAGGTTTTCTTTTTTTTTTTTTCCCCCCCTATAGTTACCAAATGGGTTTAGTCCAGACTTTTCTAACCACTGGCTTGACAGTAGCTCAAACATTCTAGAAGACCCTATGGGTTCAGGTTCACCCTTTGTACTGACATTTACACTTGCGCAAGCCGGCCATAAAATGTTACCTAGAGATCTGTGTCCGCCCACTTCAGAAAAGCACAAGTAAAGGATTATGATGAGGTATTGAAGAACGAAGACCTAAAGATGCTGACAGTTTTTGAACTAGGTAGGACTGGTTTCTATTAGAGTACCTGTATGCCGTAAAAGATGTTGAGGTACAGTACCCGATAACAAAAAGTGCAGCACAGGCTCCAAATCTGCCCTCCAAGGGGCTGGTGGGGCAAGTTGTTGCTGATGGGAAGAGACTATTCTTGGCATGAAAGGATTTCACCCTTTGTTCTGGCATAGACCATGTCCATTCTTCTCATAGTGCCACCTAGCGCCACCGCAGTCAGCGGCTCGCTTTTCTGCGAGGTGAACATCTGCACCATGGCAAACACACTGGGACTCTCCACACTCATTTCACCAAAGCCAGAACCCAGCTGTCAGAGAAACAGTACTTTTTCCTTTTAAGACACTTTTATCCCATTAGCCCGATTTCCCACTCCCGTATTTTAACTACTTCAAGATACACAGTCTTCACTGCACATGGGTACAACTTCTTCCTTCTTGCAAACCTCCGGTAGTGTGGCAACCTGCCCCGTGGCACCGGCAGCCCTGGCTGCCCCAGCAGCTATGGAAGAAGGAGGTAGTGCACGTCCCTGTGCCTCTGGTGACCACTTTACAAGGCCCGTCTGCAAACAGAACTCCTGCCAGTGCCGGGCGGTCAAAATGCTGTCATAGTACACCATGGCGCTGAAGGATTAAGTACAAAAATGTAAGAAAACATGAAAGACATAAGCAGTAATCATTCTGAAAGGCCAGTTTCCTATTAGAGGAGAATTGGATCAGTGCTGTTAGAACTAAATATTAACTTTTATGACAAATTATAACCAAGAATATAGGCAACACTATCAAAGCAAAAACCACCTGGACAAAAGCCTTTATTCTCTCCTCACCGAAAGTTTAATATGCCTGTGAAAATCTCCCCAAGTTAAAGCTGTACAGATATTACAAAAGTATCTCAAAATTTGGTGTATGGTCAAACACTTCACTAAGAGAAACCTGGACTATCGGCATAAATAGATTATTAAAAATCCAAGTAATTTTTCACAGTTGATACTATTTGTTTACTTTATGAATTTTCTTGGGCCAAACTAACAAGACCAGTAAAGTCAGTTTCACTTTGATTTGCCATCATTTTTCCTCTGCAGCACAGTGTGAATGTCAGACCCTACAGAGAGAACAAGTTATTTTTTTAAAAGTAACTACGTCCAGTGTATTGTTTCATTAAAAAAAAAAAAAAGCTTCTAAAGGATT
>VWZG01005385.1:20382-31640 GCA_013396735.1 Grallaria varia | reverse complement strand
ATTTGGATTTTCTGAAAGTTTTACTAAAAAAAAAAATCTAAGTAACTTGAAGTTAAATTTCAGTCTTTAAATTTCCATTAACATTGATGAATCTTTTTCAGTAGAAGCTCTTCACCACAGAGATCGCAGTGTAAAAAAGTCCTATAAAAACAGACAGGAGTGAAACCAACTGAAATCTATAAGGCCACAGCATGCCATCAATTTCTAAACAGAACTCCTATTCAAATTATTCTGCTTAAAACCTCCTATGGTCTGCAAAAATGAACAGGGTTTTCTTGAAACGATTTAAATAACAATTTATCTAAGACTGTAATCTCTCTTGTATGGGATTTGTAAGCCATCCCACAGAATTCTCTAGCAGGGGACACTGTTCCCTATTTACATCAAAGTTTTATATAACTAATATTACATTTTTTTTTTAATATTCTGCAGCTGTTTTCCCTTATGAATACGCTGGGCCTATGAAGAAAATGCAAAAATAGGAAAACTGTGAGTAATATTTATAATAATGATATATTCAACTCAGGAAATTGCTACAACTGTCTTTTTCAAAATAAACAAGATTGATATTTTTTCCTCCTTTAAGAGAAAAGCAAAATCCTCTCCTATTAAAAATAATTTGGCTTGGTATTTGTTTGGTATTTGTATTTAAGTGTCCTATATCCCGTTTTTGGTCCTGTTTAAAAAAAAAAATCCACCACAAAAACATACATACAAAAAACCCAACAGCACTGCTTTTCGTCTCACAGGAGTGAAAGAGGCATATACACACGCCAGTCAGCCCAAAATTACTCTAGCTACAGGGCATGGCAAAGCATGAAATAACTGCTCCAGAGCACTTCCTCGTGTGGGTGTGTTAGATAACTGTCTGCTCCAACACTAAAATAAAGCATGCTGTGACCCAATCAACACCACCAGCTCTGCCCCGCACAGCTGCCCGGGCAGCGAGCAGGGCACCCCAGGGCAGCCCTCACTGCCCGCACACCGCCCCGCCAAACCCCTCCAACACCCCTGGCCAACAGGTTTGACATTCCCCGAGTTCCAGCTACATCACCATATGCCGGATTTAAGTTTACTTAGGCATACTTTACCCTTTGCTGCCATATCCAGATTGCAAACGGACTTTGTGCTATTGAAAGGGCTAAGATTCTTACTTTTTCTTTTTTTTTTTTTTTTTTTTTGTCTAGAATATATTTGGGGCTCAAAGAAAATTACATCCTCCTAGTGAAAAAGATTTTAATATTAAAAAAAGATCTTACTGAGTAATGAAAAATGTTTCTGTTACTCAGATTCACTTTCTCTGCTTGAATTTTTCTTGCTTGGAGTTTCCATAAAATCAAGAGGTATCCTGTAGTCAGTTTTAAAGCGTTTCAGAAATGTTAAGATGAGCTTGGGCTTCTGCTAAATGTACATGGGAGAATCCTGAGGACAAGTCCATGTGTTTTCCTACAAAAAAACCTGCGGCTGTTAAGGAACATACACCTGCACTGGCTCAGGAGAATATGACAGGTGCCTGAAAACCCAGCACCCATCTCATGATGAGGACGCTGCTAACACTCCTGCTGTCTCACTCAAGGGTGACCACCACCTAGGGGGATCAGCAACTCCGCATTTTAAGACCCCTACATTTTTGGCATAAGCTCAGTATCCTCTCTACGACCAATGGGAGTTTCAAAGCTTCAGATTCAAACTTCAGGAGGGGAGGAAATACCTTGCTGCAGTTAACAGGTCATTTGAAGCAATACACACATATAAAGTCTACCAACAAAATATTAATTTAGAAGCTTGAATTAAAAGAAGGAGGGGGGAAAAATAGTAAACAATGAATGTCATTCCCCAGGTAAGAGATGAGCCACC
The DNA here is from genome assembly GCA_013396735.1 of Grallaria varia. NCBI lineage: Eukaryota > Metazoa > Chordata > Aves > Passeriformes > Formicariidae > Grallaria > Grallaria varia. The sequence goes on along the minus strand of VWZG01005385.1, from coordinate 29,783 downwards.
AATTCTTGGCACACTGATATAAAACCTTGAAAAGTTTCACTCATGTTCTTGAAATAAAGCTGCCAATAAAATGGAGCAAGTAGTTTCTGTAGTTGTAGTGCCAGTGAATAGATCTGCTGCTTTGGATTTCAATTAACTTAGTTTATTCAGCGAGGAGGCACTTCTGTTGAAACTGGGGACTCGCAAGTTAAAGGACAGCTAAAAAAAACCCCCAAACAACAGCAAAAAAACCCCTGTTGGCAGCAAAAGTTCTTTCTGGCTACAAAATAATGGATTTTTAAGAAACATTTCAAAGGATTTGAAGGTTTTGGAGAATCTCCTAGGCAGTCTCAGGTGGGTTAGGAATATTGCATTATGGACTTCTTTGTGCTAAAAGGAAGGCCTAATGCATGTTTTTAAGAAGTCCGCCTCTTGCTATTAAATAAATAATTTCCTATTAAAAAAGGTGATTGTTACTGTTGAGAGATCTCCACTGATCAGCGTCCATTTTATATAATTACTTACGATTCTCCAGAACATTTTATGTAACTCACTTCCACTATCCCTTGTTTCTTTTTTTTTTTTTTTTTTTTTTTTTTTTTTTTTTTTTTTTTTTTTTTTTGTTACCAGCAGAGTAGCAGTTTTACTCTCCAACAGAAATGACAAGAGCTTGGATAAAAAGACCATTTCAAATGGATCAGTTTAAGCAGTCTTTAGAACCCATGATAAATCTAGGCTCCAAAAACTCGACAATGCTAAATGGGCTATGAAATGCATCACAAATCCCCCCCCAGAAAAAAAAAAAAAAAAAGGGAAAAAATTAATTCAGAGAAAAGCTTCGGTGTTTGAAATTACAAATAAACAGCATATTTGTGAAAGAAAAAATGGTAAATAAATAGTTACTTTTTCTGGACAANCCTTCCCTGTCAGTACACACGGAAACACAAGCATAACCATGCATAAAGTGGGAGGGTGGGGGGCAGCCAAGGATACAAACTCCCTCTTAGAAAGTTTGAATTCTTATTAACCCAGTGATGCCTCCAGAATGTTACATTAGATCAGCAACATGAAAGTTAGAATATACGTCTCCTTTCTTCCTAGCAAAGGAAACTGGAAAAACACTAATAATGAAAAATAGATGTTAAAAATATCCAGGAGGAAAAAGTACATGTACAATAACCCAAATTAACCCCCTCCGCCCCCACACCAAAACAGACAAACAGTAAAATCTCGGAATAAAAACCCTGTCAGGAGGAGTGGAACCTGCTTTCTCTTTTTTTGCTTTTATTTACTGTATGCCAGGCATGGACTTTAAACTTACAGTGTGCATATATATAGAAAACAAAGAACAAGAGTCACCGTTAACCCTGGTCACCAGCACTGCAGTTAAAAGTCATTGGCAAATACTAATAAACCCCCATTTAGCAGCAAATAAGAAGAACATGATATATGGACGGACAGATGGAACTGCATAAACAGAAAGGAAAAAGCAGAGAGACCCACAAACACACGGAGAGGGCTGTTTTAAAAGAGTGAGAGATATTGATTTACTTGGAACTGATGTTGGAAAACAAACGTATTTGTTTCCTTCGTGATTAAAAAAAAGAAAAGTAATTAAAGTGAATCATAAGGGGGCACACCCTTNNNGGGGGGGAGGATAAAGAAGTGCTGGTGGTTTAAGGAGAGTAGAGGCTTTATTCTTTTATGTTTTATAAAAGTTGACTGGCCTACCTTGTTCCCCAGTCCTCAGTTTGTCTCCTCATAGTCGCTGTCTCCCTGGAAGTACAGTGTGAGTGGTAATGACTGCCTGCCTCCCTAATGAGTCCATTTTCCTGCTCTTGATGTTGTGTATACACACACACTGCAACCTACCTTACAAACCACAGAGACGGGAAAGGGAGAGCGAGCGAGAGAGAGCGAGCGAGAGCCAGCGAGAGTGCGAGAGCCGGGGAGAGCGGGAGGGGAGAGAGAGAAAGGCGCACACAGACAAAGCCCTCCTACCAGACAGCAGACAACCCTCCTTCCCCGCTCCGGCAAAACACAACTCGGCTGATGCAGCAACAGGTTCAGGGCTGCCAGGCTGAGGCAGCCCCGCAAAGGTACGCGGGGCTCAGCCGGCAGGATCGCTGGCAGATAAACACCCCGCTGCCGGGCTGGCTCCACCTTTCTTATTTATGTTACAGGATGTTGGAATGCATTGTTTCAGACAGTCCATGTGATTATCATAAATACATTTTTTTGTGCATATTAGCGTGAAGCGCCGAAACGTATCAGCCATTCTGCTCTGTAACCTTATAGCTCTAACACATGCGGGGAAGGTGTAAACATATCTCTTTTGACAGGCAGACTACACAAAGCCCACTGATGATTTTAAAGTCATGAGATCTTTCAAGAAAGGCGCTCCTGAAGATAGGTTTCCCCAGACAATAGGGGAGCAGGGAAAATTGATCTTGATGGAGAAGAAGTCTTCCTAAGAGACTGCTCGGTAAACAATTGAAAAGAGAGGGCTATTCTCCCCAGCATTCCCTCCTTTCAAAAATATATATTGGGAAGCTTCTACCCCTACAGCTATAATAATGTGCTGTGCTTATGTCTGAACAGGTGCAATGCATATAGTACATGGTGTTACAAGGACAGAAATAAATCTCTCTAGTAAAAAAAACATTTTCCCAGTTGCAAACAGGCCAAGGTTATTTAAAATACAGGTCTAATTTGAAGAACGTTCTCCCCACTCCCTGTATATTTTTGCTGGGGGGGGGTGTGGGGGGCGCTGGGGACCGATGGGTAGAGGGAGGTGCGAAGGGGAAGGAAAGATGGGAAAATCAATACATGCAACCGGTTACTAGATTTTTATTTTACAATATTCTGTCACATCTGAAGAAGATATAGGCTGCTTCTAAAATAATTTTCCCTCAACCCTGCCTCTCATCACACGTAAACCTATGCTGTCACAAAAATTCTGTTGCTTTTAATGACAACTACAGGCACGTGAGAGTAGCAAGAGCAGGAAAACAACATTCTGCACCAACATTTCATCCTTGGCAAAGGTTCTCCAAGAACTTTAGCCATGGGGCATTTTTCAGACGGACAAACCGGGTCCAAGGGGAAAATAACCCAAAAGGTTAAGTGATATTCCCAACATTATGCTGTAAATCAGTGGAAAAGCAGATGAGAATCCAAATCTACTGGAGCAAAACAGAATTTGCCTGGCGAAACTCAAACCCACCTAAAAGTTAAGTGTCCTGCCTAAGCCAGTTGTGTAGGCTCCCTCTGTTGTCAGTGGAGAGAGGGGCACCTCCCAAAAGCAATTCATCCCAGATTTTTTCCCTCTCTCCCCACTCAAGAGAGAGCCTACACAACTAGATTAGGTGAGGCAGCTAGCTTGTAGTTGGTTAAATTAAGTAAAATGAATCTCACTTTTGATTTAAAGCTCTATTACAACATCCTGCTTCCCAAAATACATTTTTATTATCACATTTATTATTAGGCATTATATGCCTAAATTGTAGTGATGGAAAAGGGATAGCCTGCTGACTAAGAGAGACAGGTAAACCCCCTAGTTCATGGATTTGTACCCTCAGGCTGGCTGGATATTCATGATTCACAGAGTCTTTATAATATTAACCAGCCTGGTGACTGGTGAATTTGATTAGTTTTGTTCACTGGTAGATGCTACGCATTTTTGTATTTCACTTTATAAACATTCTGTTTTCATCTGGAGGTACAGAAAAATACAGAGGGATTAAGTAATTTATTTCAAAAGGTTAATTTTCATTAGTGTTTTCATCAAAACACAGCCTTTCTTACCTTAGGGTAAAATATAAAGAGTAAAAAGCTCTAATAGGTGACTTAGTTCAACTCCTTCTGTAATATTTAGCTACATACATACCTGGCGTACGTAGAGGCTGCTCTACAAGTTACTCCAAGTATATATTGCAAAAATTTGGACATATTACATATTTTCTTCTCTGGACTTTATGACCATAATCACCTTATTGAAGGGTATGTAAGGTCAGGAAAGCAGAAGGGGCATTTGTAGACTTTGCTTCTAACTGTGGTAACTTGATCTGGTCGTGTAACTACCAATTGAGCACTCACTGCCTCAATTTTTCCATCTGTAAAACAGACTCAACTGTAGTTCCATGAGTAGATGGTACTGTAAATATGTGACAAGTCTTCCCATCTCATCCTGGCATCTCTCAGAGCTTTATGACAAATATTATGGGAAATATATAAATACTTTCTCAAGGGGACCTGTATCATAGCCAGCTGATGAAAATCACAGGGTTTTATGTGCTTACACTCATTTCAAATAATAGGAATATTCTCTGAATTTAAAATTTAAAAACTAGATCTACACAAAAATAAGGATATCAGATGTGAGAAGTTCTTAGTTCTTTGCTACATTTGATCCCAAACTAACACAAATTCCTAACATGAGGTCCTACCAACCTTACACATACAAATCTGAAGAGATATTCAAAATGTACCAAGTTTGGGTAAAATACTGACTTAAACCCTTCAAATTTAAGACATTCAGAAAAACCTGAGTACTGAGTCAGAAACACTTAAATTTGAAAAATGTTCAGATTTACAATTGATCCAGATTCAAAACCTTTCTGTTGGGAGGCATCTAGATCCTTACTTCCTTTAACTTTCTAGAGACGTGACATATGCATCTGAATCAGGATCATAGGCCAAATTCCCTCATACTTTGGGGAGGCTTGAAACTCAGTAAGCACACTAAAACTGAGCCCCATTCCTTTGGGTTACAACAGTGCTTAGAGCCAGACCCAAAACAGAACCCAAAGCCAGTCCTTTCCAAAGTCGCATGGGGTTTGTGTACTTGTACAACTACAGAACTAAACCAAACATCTTCAAACCTTGAGATTGCTGGAAAGCAAATATGAAGTAGATCCCAACTTAAGGTAGTTTTGGCCCTCAATCAGAAATTAATCAAATTACCCCTAATCTTTATAAAATCCAAGTATGTCTGACCTGAACAAAAAAAACCCCACAAGATTAGATCTGCACAACTGGTTCTGATTCAAAGGAATCCACTACACAATAGGCACTGCATAGGAAAGCACACCTTTATGCAGCTGGGGCACACGGAGGGGTTAGCACCTCCATGTATGTGTCCAAAATGTGTCAAAATTCGAGGGGCTTTTATACCCTGGCACAAACAAATCCTAAATTTATCTATCACATACATCCTTCCTGAGTCAGTACAAAGTTCAGTTTGTGGTAATCTTATCTAACAATACATTCAGTTACCTATTCCTATACCTACTATTACATGATCGTCACAAAGAGTCTTACCATCTGCAGAGCCCTATGAACACAATGATCTTCAGTAATAAGGGGGAGATAGGGAAAACCACACTGTCCACCAGAGCTGCAAAAGACTCGGCCGCAAATGACATGATTCTGGATGATGAGCTGAGGGGGAAGGAAATGCTTTGGTGCCAAATAACATATTCTATACTGCTCTAGTCTCTCCTCCCCTTTTTATGTCTCCAGGTGCACCAACACACTGAGTTTAGACATCTTGCTGGCAGGCAAAACTGGAAAAGGAGTCACGGCATCATAAAATCACGTCTGAAGCTAAGAGCTACTTCCTTTGAAAACAAACAAACAAGCAAATAAAACCCAAAACCAGCCTCCTAGCAGATATCTAAGGGTTGATTTTCAAATTCTGAAGAAATTTGAGTGGGACTGACTGGGTAGATACCTGTCCCATCCCTGTGGTGGGCTAACATACTGGTTTTGATGTACTTCACGTACCTGCCTTGCAACAGTTCCACTACTACCTTCAGGGAGCTCCATTCTTCCAGAATCCCAAAAACTGTTCTTAGAAACCAGGCTGGTTTAACAGCATATTGCTGTTAAAAATCCCAGGCAAATTTCTGTCACAGTTCTGTTTCAGATGGTATAGGCAGGACCTAGAAACACTCACAGCAACATGTCTGAACTTGATTGCTTTCACTTAGTCCCTTAACCACATATGCAGATCTCCTAGACTCCCCTGGTATATCACACCATCCTGTTGCCAGCCCAACAGGATTGGTGATTCAGATGTCTCTACTGGTGTCCTGCAGTGTCTTGCAACTTTCTGCAAATGTAATGAGAAAGATGCCAATTAAAAAAGCACAAGAGCCCTGCAGTGTGGCAGGCTGATTCAAATTAGCTACCTGTATGAAGTGATTAAAAATAGGTTTTTTAAACCTGAAGATAACGGGAGGACAGTATGTTTGATTTCCATCAGCAGGGGCCAGCAAAAAAAGTAGAAGGACCACACTAAGCTCTTTATCCCTGTAGATTTACTGGTGATGATGCTGAGGATAGAAAGGGAGAGATACAGTGCACTTCTGGTGCCTCTCAATATGCAAAGAATCTCAATTGTTCTCCCATCTCAGCAGTCACTACTTACTGCCAGACCTCCAAATAAGTAATACTTTAATTTAGCAACTTTGATCCATTATTCCATAGTTCAGGTGCACATAAGCAGTAACAAATCAACTCACTTCCTTTGGCAGAAAAGGAAGTCATTCTCATTTTACAGATAGTAAAAAGTAAAAGGAAAGAGTTAATCACTCTGTTGAGAATAGAAGAGAGATTGGGATGTTGGCCTTTCCTGATCAGAAGTTCAGGCAAGGTTGCCTTTATGAATCAGTCTCTCAGACAGCCCAATTGATTGGCAAGACTGGGACGCACTTACTGAACCAGAACTGGCTTTTCTAATGTTGTTTGTTCTGGTATTTTTAATCTCAGAATGTCCTGAATAATAAATCAGATGCAAAGCTGATCTGTCTCACACTGTTTCAATAGTTTTGTGTAAATCTGTCTGCAATAGTATGTACCAAGTACCATAAATGCCCACTTTCCTTTATGATGACACTAGCTGCACTTCAGTAAAGGAACACTTTGCACAATGTCTGGTCCCTATAGCCCGTGGGCCGCTTTGCACAAAGGCTGCAAAATGGTGTTCCCATTGCATAATCTTCCCATGTCAGATACAACAGTACTGCATTGCTCTGGTACTGTGTTGGGTAGATATTACTGCTACATCAGTAAATTGTGACAGTGAATCTGGCAACATCATAAATTCTGTCCCAGCAAGGCCAATCCCTTGCTTTTCTACTCATCAACACTGGTGTATATCAATCACCACCTACAGGGACTGAGAGTCATCATCAGCTCCAGAAGACCAGTATCATACCAACATATCATTTTTCAATTCAAAACCCAAAACCGTACAAAAAGCCCTCAGACATACATGCGCACTCACATTGGATGGTTACGTGTTATTAGCTTTCTGTCCTGAATGTGTAGATTGTGTTGCAATTATTTTAACGCCCAACAAGGTGCAGTTACATGTGGCCTTGGCTATATATGAGTTCATCCTCCCCCCTCACAGAGTGCTGGGATATTACCTTTATTTGCATCAGCAGGCCATTTGTGACCAATTTAGCTGTTGAGCTAATGTGCAAGGCCCTCCTGCAAGCTACAGAGTTACAATGAAGTTGGATCTTGTTACACAGCCTACTGCATTGTATGGTGCACCCTCTTTTATATAACTGTATGGTGCCCAAATGTTACCTCTAATTCCATTATAAAGAGTCAACATTTAAGGACTAGAAATTTTATTATTTACTTATGAAAATCCATGCTGACTCCATCCCAAACTGAACGACAAATTGTAAAAAGTAGTTACCCTCTGAAAGGAACTTTGGTAACAAATGAGTCAGGATGCACGTTCATCAACTGTCTTCTACCAGATAAGTAGGATGGCTATCAAAGATTTATATTTTTGTCCCTGAAAATTAGGGAGCATGCAAGGGATTTGATTGCTGTCATAAAGATTGTTGGGTATGATATGAACCACAATGAAATTCTGAAGCTCGAGGTGGCCAACACTTCTACTTTTACCCTCTTTAAACAGCGGGGGAAAAACAGCCAACAAACCAAACCAAACTTCTGCAACTCTACTGATTGTTGTAGCAATTGAGATGCACTAAGTTTATCATGAATGAAGATATGATCTAGATGGGGAAAAAAGTGAAATGCATGCCCAGCAATATTTTGGAAGCTGTTATTTTACCCTCTGGGTGCAACTTAATATTTTCATAAGCCTATCAGCATGAATCCATTCTACCTGGAAAATATTTATGTCAGCATTTTTGAAGGTGCTACTCATTCAAGAGGTAATTATCTCCTAGTTTAGAATATCACATCTGAGAGTACTGCCTCCCAAATGAATAGCCATTTCTGGAAAAATAAAAACAAAAATGCAATGTAAGTGCATCAGATGCACAAAGACAGAAATTCCATACTTCAACTTTTATTTGATAGACTGTACATGAAGTGGACAAAAAACTCCTCTGCAGAAAAGAGACAAACAGTATTGAAACTTCAAACATCCCAAAACTCTTCAATAGGCTCTAAAAGTTACATGATTATCTTAAAAGCCAGGGATTTTATTTTTTTTTTTAAATCTCTATTATGATCAGAAGTTCTCTTTAAGTTTTTTTATGCAATTACTAAAACTAGAAAGCTCTTTATTTATTTTCTTAAAGCTAAGCCTATATGACCAAAAATAAAAATAAATCACAAGCATGTACAATAATGCCGTAATATTTGAAAGGAAAAACACTAAGCACAATTATTCATTCATCTAATACTTCACCATGACATCCGTTCAGTGGATGTAGGATTATTTTCCTCTAATATAGTCATTGTGAGAAAGTTATTCTATGAGATTTTTCTTCATTTAGTCTAGGCAAGGGTAAACCAATGCATTTACTGGAGTTGTAAATTACTGAAGAGGCTGGAATTTTTTCTCAGAACTCTTAGGCAGTTCATCCCAAAAGTTCACTGCAGGACCCAGCTTCAGTTGGCCCAGATTCCTACTAAGTCCCCACATTTAGTGTTTCTGGATATATACCCCTAAAATCCCACTGCCAGCTGATAGAAAACATAAAGCACAGGGACCTGGGGGCATCCAGGTCAACTGGCTCTGACCTGTGAGTTTAAAAAAGTGCCTGATTCTGTTCCAGGGAAAACTAAATGTTATGAGACCATGCAGTAAAGAAATGGAAATGAGTAAAACATCAAGCAAAGGTTTATCCTTTATAGCCTCAGAAGCCAACTCCAACAATAAAATTAACCTCCATATCAAATGCACAGGAAACACTACTGAGGATGTGACCATTTTACTGGAATTAATGCCACCAAAATTAAGTATAAAAGTTTCACTTTCACAAACCTTGATTATGAGTAGACCACCTCAGGGGGATTATTTTTGTGTGTATGTAGGTAGCATTCATCAGCTTTGAAACATTTAATAAAAGATGTTTCTGAAGAATAAAAACCAAGATACATTAGATGTAATAAAGAAAGGGAATGTCCAGGTCTGAATA
>VWZG01005385.1:308-20362 GCA_013396735.1 Grallaria varia | reverse complement strand
ACTTTATATAAGCTAAGTTCCATTTGAAAAACTATGCAAGACTGGTTCCAATTAGTCCTTTAGTTTTAGCCTAAAGGAGAATATTTTTTATAAGTTGAACACAGTTTGTTCAGCTGTTTTGAAGGACACATTTAGAGGTTTATTTCTTTTCCTGAAATATTAATTGAAATTCATTTTGTAAGGAAAAGATGAGAGAGTTTATTATTTAAAGCCAAGAAATTATAAGCAAAAAGTTGTATTAACTGAAAATTAAGCCTCAGGTCTTATTTTACACAAGAACGGAGATAAGAGCCTTTTTCAATCAGACCTATCAAAAACTGGAAGATCTAGTGAGGTTAGTGGTGGTGTAAGTGTGACAGAAATGAGCTTTGGTATCCTATAGACAAACAACTCTTTTATTTTGCCTGTATGTGAACAAAAGGGTCTTTCATTACAGAACTAGAACATACAGAACAAGGTGACATAATATTTTCAAAATGATATAATAGAAACAAAGTGTACCAACTTCAGTGTTACTCTTCAGTCAGGTTTTGTAACGAGCCCAAGTCAGATACTATTTTATGGTCAAAGGGCTCCTTTTCTATAACTTTCTTTGCAATTATATAGCTAGGACTGTATTATTTGGTATTGCTACCAGGATTATCTATGATTATATAATGAGAGATCTCCTTTGTAATATCTGTGCAATTAGACATAATTAAGTTTGTCAGAGGAACGTTAATTTCCTGATTTTCGAGTAAATAAAGAATCAATGTTAACATTGCACTAATCAGTACTAACTAACATTTAATTTGTTTTGTTTCAAAATCAGAGGTCACATTGTGAAACCATTTGATAGTATGCAACAAAAAAACCTCAACAAAATAAACAGAAGTTGGAATAAAGATAACTTTATATTAACTGGTACTTTGTTGTCCTACTGTTCCATTTGTTGAGTTGTCCTGAAGCCAACAAAATACTGGTAAGAATGAGGATACAAATATGACTTTAAGTACTCTCTGCTGGAGTCTCGGAATGAATCGACATTTGTTTTTACCACACTGCGGTAACATCACAGATGTTGGAATCATAAATGCCAGTATACCTTTAAGCTTTCTCTTTCAGAAACAAAGGTACTACCACTGCAGCTAAATGAAAGTTTCACTAGCTTCAGTAGACCATTTGTGGGTCAGGCACCAAGCAAGAGATGAAAATCATGTCTGATAGAAATACTGTATAAATATTGAGCTATACGTCGTGCATCCATCCAACTGAGTAAGCAAATTAGTTTTAACTTGAACTTCCTAGGGATTTCTATAGTAAAGCTACAACACAGGATAAAAATTCAATGGGGATTCTCAGATATGGGCTTCTGCAGGCAAACTGAGAGAGCTGTTAATGGCTACCCGGTGCAACACGGCTCTTCTCAGTCATGAGACCTGGGATTGCCTGTTCAGACATCACATCCAGCTCTTGCAAGCATCTGGTGCCCACAGTTTAAAAAGAGGTATGAAAAAGGTAGTCACAGGTTTTATAATGAAAAGAATTTATGAGGCATTAGTCTCCCAAACTGCTGTTTCAATATAAACAATACCCTGGGCTCAAAGTATCAAAATGTGACAATGCTGAAGGTCTATGTAACATGATTATCTCTTTTCTTTTTTCTGTCTTATTTCTTGAAAAAAACCCCAAAAAACCACAACAGTAAAGCAGTAAACAGTTTCTACATTTAAATGAATGTCAATAGTCTTCAGAGTCAATACTGCATCAAACATCCAAGACTTCTTGTATTAGGAGACTGACTGGAAATAAACAAGTGTCAGCTCATATCTGATGCAATCTTTAATTAGAACCCCACAGTCAAGCAGGCTACAAGCTTTTTACCTCCTGAATTAAAGCTGTAATTTTGGAGCACAAGAAATCAACCACCAGGGAACAAAAGCACCAGTTTACCATACTGCTAAAAGTCAACTCAGACTGACTCCTGTTTCAGAATATGAAAATAAATTATAAAGTACATCATTTTCTGGAGCAGACACAACATAAAAATTTCTGTGAATTTTTGGTGTTAGGTACTTAATGATGTGGGAGTTCTTTGGGACAACTATATGCTATGCCTGTGAGAAAACAAAAGTTACGTGCAAGACAAACAAAACCCAAAACGTTGACTTATGGGTTCTACCCACATGCACTGTACAGCACTATCCACAGGTCTCAAAGTTTAAGATTATCCATCCCTATCTACGACAAGAGTTCACTTTCAGAGGAATGAAATACACCATAGCTCAAAGGTGTTCAAATCCCTGCAAGATACTAACACTTTATTCCATTCATTTTAATGGAAAATAGATGTCCAAATTCCCAAAGACAGTCCTTTTACCACTGGGCCCAAAGAAACAGATTACTTGAAAATATCTTTTTATCACAAGAGAAGACAGGAAAAAAATTTCCAATTAAAATTGATGGAATTGATCAAAGAATGAAAGCCATCAAGGAACAAGACAGGCAAAATGGGGAATAAAATAAGGGAAAAGTGCATAAAGTTATCTCATCGTCCACAAGGATTATAAAAAAACTTCCTACTAGAGTAAAAGAAGATATTTCCAGTTTGTTTCCTAACAGCTATAAAGAAGTGTAGATTAAAGACTAGGAACCTGTGGAAAAGGCAGACCATAATGCTGGAAGTAAAATGTTGTACCTTGAATTACTCCATTGCCACAATTAAATGGCCAGAAAGCACTCCAGTGTTTTAGGAGTAGCCATAAGCACCTCCAACATCACAGATTTCACTTTGAACTGAACTCTCTTCTGCTAAAAACAAATTTCTAGGTAATACTGCTTGGGCTAAAAAAGAGTTTCCTACAGCTACAGTCTTTATACTTATCACAGAAATCTGCGTACATCTGGGAAGGGCTATGGAGTGGCATGTGATTAAAAAAGTACAGTAAAAAACCAGCCTTAAATCCCGCTCCTCTTCAGACACCTCCATACTCCAACTCCTTCCTGCTAATTCAGCCTTTCAGTCCTTGGTTGCCTCATGTGCATCAAAGACTAGATCAAGTCCCTGGAATCTGAGGAGAGCTCTGGACCTAAGACCGTCTCTGTGAGGACAAGGAAATACTCGATGGATAAAGAGCAAAGCATCACACACAGTTACCACCCCACATATTCCCGCCCTGTGGCCACGCTCTAAATCCACAGAAAGCTTCTTGAAATTTCCTGGAATACCCACTTAGTCCTTCTCTTAAAGCAGTATCTGCACCTGCATCTTTGAGAAAATGTCAATAAACAATTTAAATTGTTACTTGTAAAACTGGTAGTTAGATTTTCATTTAACAGAAATAAATCTAAGACTGCACAGAGAGGGTAACCATAAAATCATAGAATGGTTTGGGTTGGAAGGGACCTTAAAGATCATCCAGTTCCAACCACCTGCCGTGGGCAGGGACACCTTCCACTAGACCAAGTTGTGCAAAGCCTCAACCAACCTGGCCTTGAACACTGCTGGCACATAGACACAAAGTGCGAGAGATTGAAAACAAACAAACAAACAAACAAACAAAACTGACGTAAAAAAGGCAACAGACTATAGAGGACCATTAAATATGACAAACATGAACAAAAGTATCACAAATTGCACAGTACTGGTAAATTAGCATATTTTTCTCTTTTCAGCAACTGAAAGCATCTGAGGAACACGGGCTTTTAGAGAGGTGCTCCCCATGCCCTCCCATTTAAACACCAAACCAAAGCTCACAGATGTCATTGATGGGATAGAGACCCGACACACAAAGCTAGGGGTGGTTTCAAAAGCAGAAATTCATTTAACCCAAGATGTCAGCCCCGCACAATACACCCAGGGAAGATGTTATTACACTTTTCCGTGGGGGTTGCTTATTGGTAGTTCGTCCAGGAGTCAATGAGACATGATACCTATATTTACAATGTCAGATACGGGAACAATCCAGTAGCATTTTTCTATTAGTGCTGACTATTCAGAATCTGACACTTAGAAATGTTTACATGAAAATAACAAATAGGAAGAGGTGATGCTTGAAAAAGTAGGCTTTAATTTCCATTGGCAAATGAGAAATTTAAACATTCTAAAACTCAACAGGAAAGTGACAAGAGTACCAATATTTCCTGCCCTCATAAAGGACAGTAAAAATGTACATCTTGCCTTCCTCCTTATATGCAGAATAAGCAATGCTTTCAGGGCCTGATGAAAGAGGTTCTGCTAGTTGATGGAGTAATTTTTCACCTGACGCTAAAAAGAAAGTAATAAATGAAACAAGTTTTGAACATGAGCTTACAATATTTTTAGTGTCTAAAAACTGCCATTAAGTAGCCTGAGTATTCTATAACAAGGGTCTAAGAAAAGCTATTGCTCTCACTCAAGTTTTCCATCCTAACTGTTAAATCCAGGCTGCAGGCTTCTTGATCTACTGTTGTTATTAAATATACCAGTGTTACAAACTGGGGCTTAATGGTTAACACACAAAAAAAAATAAAAATTCATTTATCTGAGTTCAAGAGAAGTTGAAGAAATCAACAAGTGTATGCATCTACCAGAGTAATACAAAACCCAAGATAATTCTTTAACAGCATAGTGTAGGCATTATCAAAAATTGTTCAAGAAGAAGTCAGGATGAATTCATATCCATCTCAAAAAGTGCAGACAATTCATTTTTGCAGACCCTTCAAGATGAGATGTTCTTTTAAGTGAAGCAGAACTCTGATGAGTTTGATGATCCTGAAAGTGAGATGTTTTAATACTATCATTATAATTATTAAATGTAGCTGTAATGATGATTGAAGTCTGTGTTCCAAACCTCCTTGATGCTCTTCAACATTAGACACCTTTGTGTCTTGAAGACCCAGAGATAACCTTACTAGTTGATTATGACACATAGAAAAGCTCTGCTTAGCAAGACATGAAACCTTTTTTTTTTTAAACGAGATTGCCTTCAGTGGAACACAAAATGAGCAAGTGATAGCAATGATTGAAACATTTCTTCAAGAAACTTGTAAATTCAGCTGTCCACTGCAAGAATCTCCAAGAGAAGAAACAGAGGGATAGTAAAAGAAAAAGTAACAGCATTGAACAAGGACACTAGTGCAGGTTGGCTATGTGACCATGACAAATAATCTCCTAATGGCTACAACCTTATGGACAATGAAATGTATGTCCTTTTATGCTGTTATTAATCCTGTACCAAAATAAAAATCACAAATCTTGGTGCAGTGTTACCCAAGATACCATCCAACAACAAAGAGAGATACATAACATGTCTTTAGTTAGACAACAGAAACAAAATTGAAACAAAAATGTTTCAGACTATTTCTTCTGCTTCTGATTGACGGCTGCTCAGTGCTGTATTTCAGCCACACTGAGTGAAAAAGTAACAGCCAGACTTTCCAGAACTGTAAATCACTCTGCTATCACCAGCAGGCTGGCTAACTTGAGTGAAAAAGGGTAACCTGAGTGAAAAAGTACCTCTGGCTCCTGAAACACTTAGCGTTCCTCTCAGAAACACGTGCCTCTGTGTTTNAAAAATCACTCTGCTATCACCAGCAGGCTGGCTAACTTGAGTGAAAAAGGGTAACCTGAGTGAAAAAGTACCTCTGGCTCCTGAAACACTTAGCGTTCCTCTCAGAAACACGTGCCTCTGTGTTTGCATCAACAAGTGTCTTGAAATTTGCACTGAGGACAAGAAGGACTTTGATCAAAAATAGCACACATTTTTCTCTGCAAGGAACTTTACAGAGAGGTACTAAATTTACAAAAGCAGTTGAAAGAGGTTTCAGAGGGACTTGACAGATTACAGGCTGATGACACTACCGTTACAGCCTCAGTGGAAATGTGGTTTGATCTAATTAACAACAAAGAACTAGAACCACTGAAGAACAAAATTAAAAAATTATTCAAAGACTCTTGGAAGCTTTCCATTTCATAGCCACCAGGACTGATCTGAAACACAGACAGCTGGGATTAAACCCAGGATAGGACGTCAAGGTTGGGACAGGCACTGAACATATTCCAGATATCTCAAATCTTCTAAGAATAAAAACTGAAGATCTGTATTTTGCCCTAAATATGCAATTACAAATTGATTTGATGGAATACAATTAATTTAATCATGCAGGTGAAAAATACAGATGTTAAATTAGGGCAGACAAGATGGCTGAACTTAGAAATACTTGATTTTAGAACAGATGGATTGCTGTCCAGCCAACTCAGCACCACTTTTTACACATTTTTAGTTTATTCACATCACTTTCATTGAAACTGTGTAACAGCATAGGTGTTAAAAAACAAACATCTGGTGAAGTGCACCAATATGCAGAGTTAGATATAAAGCCTCATACATCTGTGTTTTTCACAGGCTACAGAGAGCATGAAGATGTTCTTGCTTTTTAATTACACTTTGCATTTTAGGTAACGTCTTTTTGCATTCAAGGGATAAATATGCCTATAAAATACATCACATCATTTATATGCACTGTTTCAGTGGATAAAATGCTGCATTTGTGTTTTCTCCAAGAGGGTTGCAGAAAAAAACAAAAAAAGTCATGCTGGGGAGAAAAATTCAACTTTGATATGTTGGCTGCTGTTTCCACATATGAATTTTCTCTCCACACCCAACAGAGAACACATACCTCAGCTGAACAATTGTGAGCATCTGTTAGCTATGCCAATATCCTGTGGAAAGTAACAAAAGGCTTTAACTTATTTTTAACTGAGAGAATCACATAACTAAGAAAGTTTTTGCTTGAGAATGTCAAGTCAGATTTGGGATTACTGTATTTCCCTCCTTGGGAAGTTGTATGATTATTAATCTTATAATTAAAAAAGTAGAAGTTAATGAGAAAATATGTTAACGACAGATGATTTGCATGCCTATTAATATTAGAAGTGTATTGGGAAAAAAAAAAAGGGGGGGGAAAGGAAAAAGCCATTGTGTAATCCAGCTCTGATGAAATGCCGGACAATTTTGAGACTGATAAAGTGAGTCACTGCCAACTGACTCAGCATGACAACGGGAGTTCATTGTTGCCTTCGGACTGAAGGAAGCAAGCAGACAGTTGGTTCAAACTGGATCTGTTCTTTCACTAAAATGTGCTCTTCCCACCATCTTCTTGTTCTTCTTTCACATCTTCCATCAGACCCGCTAGTGTCTCCGGTACATACTGCATTTATTAAGCCCTGCAGTATTCAGCAAGCATTGGATATAACACACATCAAGCCCTCAGATGCAGCATGTTACAAAATTAACTTAAAAGGCTGGAATGCAGCTCCATTTTTAAGTCCCAGTATATTTATATTTCACATATGGTTTTTGCTAGGCTATTCACAGGGGGGACTATAAAGCATCTCAACATGTGAGGTACTCTTGTAAACCTCACTTTGTCCTCAGTTGCACTTACTGTCCTCAGGCATGGGGGATGTTGTACTGCAATCATTTATATGTATATACATGCTGCTTTTTTACATCCAGATTTCCCCCTCCCTGCTTGTAGGTTTGGCCACAGCAGGATGGCTGAATTCAGCTCAAAACATGGCATTTCTGTTTGTCCCCAAGGCTTTCCAAAGATTACCTTCTGCCAGTCACTGCAACTTCTCCAGCACCCTTTGAAGTTAAGAAAAAAAAGGAGAGTTCGTGAGACCCTGCAGAGTCTGGGCAACAGAACTAAACAAAATATACTGTCTCCATCCTTGAGATCTCTCAGCTATATGAGAAGGGTTTACTTTAATATTGCAGTAACGTGGACTTACATTGTTAATGTACACAAGACTGACCAAGAGAAAGGTTCACCTGTTGCATAACATTGTATAAAGGGTACAGAGTAACATTACAACATCTGGTTTGTGGCTCTTCACCTTCAATACACTCAAATCTCCATCTCATCATTCATTATTTTCTGCTTTTCTCATTAAAGCTCCTTCTCCTGAAGTTTGTCTGAAATGTGAAAGTCACTTTTTGGTTGTTTTCTTTTTTTGTTTTTTACAAGGGATTATTAGTCTTAGAAGTCTATTGATTTAACTGTCACTTATGAAAGACTCCTAGAAATAAAATTAAATTAATTTTTAAAAGAAACAAGCAACAAGAAAGGTCCAAACTTGTTCAAGCAGCTAAACCATACACAGGCATTAAAATTTTTTAAAATGCGTATTTTGCTAAAAGGAACTATGCCACATCAAAAATTATCATGCCAGGTGAAAGAAACTCCCCACAACTGAAGGACAAGATTAGTAATGAGCAAATTTTGGTTATATTCAACTTGAATATCGACAACTTGGCAGGTGGCTTGAACTAAGTCAGTCAACATCTCTAAATATGAGTTTATCCATCAGTGCAAGAGGCTACTAATGCTTCCTTATTTCAGAAGGGTGTATTAAAAGCTTAATTAATTGTTCATAAAGAACTCAGATTCTCAGATGAGAAGCATCAGAGAACACCAAAGTATTATTAATCTCAGGTGCCAAAAAATTATCCCTGCTCTTGCATGAACCAGGTCTGAATATCTGTAATTTCTATGGCAGCAATATCCCCAGTTCAGTTTGCAAATGATGAGAGTTATCCAAGTAAAATAAATGTCTGGCCATCAGAGTAAACAAAGACATCATTTTACGAGTCCAATCTAAATTGTAGAGATAATCAATATGAGAATAGCAGTGCCCACAATGAAACCTGTATTAATTATGAAGAGAGTTTATGAAAGAAATTAATCATTATTATGGAGTTCGCTGTAGGAATTTAATAGCATGAGCCAATTCTACATGACTCTTATGATGCTTGAGGTCAAATATGCTGAGTTTGAAATAAACTTTAATCTACTCTGAACTAACTTTGTATAAAAAAAGAAAGCTTCTCATAAGTTCCACAGTACTGCCCAAAATAACAAATCTATTCTACCCCATAAGTGCGTGTGGTCTGATATGCCATCCTGAAAATAGATTCTAGTGACTCTATTCCCTTTTTCTTTTTTTTTTTTCAAATTGGTGATATAGGAAAATTATATACACTGATTACAAGAGAAAATTAGATATGGGAGACAAGCAATGTATTTTAAAGCTTACTTTGTTGTTTTTGTTTTTTTTTTTCCTTAACTAACCACTCTTCCAAAATAAACACAGAAATGTTTATGGAAATAAAGAAACAAATTATAACAATTTTAGGTAGCATACCACAGTCAAATAAATACCATTTTCTAATAAAACAAACTGGGAGAAAGCCTAATAGAACTTAACCCATAGTAAACAGCAGCTCAAGGGACTTTATGTTCCAGAATCAGAGCTGTTCTTTAGAGCTTAAGATTCATATCCATTGATCAACTTCAGTATTAATCAATTAATCCCTTCTGTAACATTATAAATTCTCTGGGGAGAGGCTGTGACTGGAAGTGTTGAAAATGCCCAATGTGGGCTTAATTCCATGTCCAGTCCCAATTGTTTTCAACTGGAGAAGGGTGAGACTGATGCTGACAGCCTTTGAAACGCCTATCCTTTGTATTTATTTGTTCTTGTGAAGCTCATTTTACACCAAATAAACCCAGGAAGACTTAAGTAATAAGCCCATCTCATTACTCCGAGGTCCGTGCATCGCAAGAACTGCATGGATAAGAAGTGGACAGAGAACTCTTGGGAGGTTTCTTGTTTGGGGTACTTCTGAACAGGTGTGTGTGGTGAAGGGCAAACCACTGGGATGCAGCCAAGATGCTGGCTAACCCTACAAGTGCACAAAGAGATGCAGCAGAAATAGTACCTTCTTGCTTTTGCAAATACAGGATTAGCCATTTTGGCGACTCCTAAAAATGTATGTGAAGGTTATAGTGTGGGCAATAACAACTAGGTGTGCAAGAGGAAGAACAAACTCTTAAAATTTTACAAGAACAAGCAGTCTTCAATTAAAAGAGTCAAAAAGAGCTCAGTGTGAATAATTCTCTGAGCTTCCTTTGTTGATGCTGTAGGATTTCTTTGTAGTTGTACAGTTCTGCTTGCTAAAATCCTCTTGGCAACTACAGACTTCCTTACTTCTGATCTCATCACACACAGATGGCTCAGGCTTGTAAAATATTATTAGGGGACGTGTTGGAGTGGCCTGAACATGGGTCACTCCAGCAGCATAATTTGACTCTCACAATTTCTCTAGATTTGTATACCCTTGACTTCTGCCAGTGTTTCCCAAACTGCAAAATGGGAAGAGAGTCTACCTCCTCTGGAAGTGATGAGAACGTGTGAGTTAATATACATACAACTGTATATAAAAGGGAAAGTGTTACTGCTATTCAGGGAGAGTAAGATAGGGTCATGTGGACTTCAGTTTTATTCTCTTCTCTGAAACAAACATCGACACAGATATAAATAGTGCCTGCAGAAAAGCAAGGCATGAACTTCTGCTTGGGTTTCTTTGACAATTTGTAGCTTTTGCATGTAAAGTCTGTTTAGAAGAGATCTGAATAGTTTAGTAATTAAACAAAAAAATCTTTAGTTCTAAAAGTATTAACATTTACCAGGGTGGATTTTTTTTTCCAGTGGTGTCATAAATTCACAGTATTTACCCACCAGTTCTGGTTTTCATAACAAGACTGTGGTTTTTATTTCAATCACTGGTTAATTTATTGCTGCAGCACATCATTTTGCTTTTCTTTTGGAGGTTCTGAGGAAAAGTAATTCTTTACAGACACTGTTCAGATGGTATTTTTCAATTAAAAACACTTAAAGCAGAAAGGAGCGATTGTCTGGTGGGGAACTGAAGATCAGAGTTCAGTGCTTGGCTCTACAATAGACTCCCTGGGGAAATTTTCAAAGGCACAAATGGCAGGTTGGCACATCACTCCCATACTTGCTTTAGTGGGAGTTAGTTGCCTCTGAAAACCTCTACTTCCTTTCCCTGGATTATCCTGATTAAGTCACCTAATTTTATTCTGTGCCTCGGTCTGCAATCACAACAGTGGAAATTCTAACATTTTGTTTTGCTCACCCTTCTCCTGACTTGCCTTATTAACCATCAGCTTCCCCAGGCAGCGCCTCTGTTTTACAGTATGTAAAATACCCAGCATCACTGGCCAGGCCACTGATCTCACCTGGGATTCCCTAGTTTCTGTTAGAATACACACATGCAAATAACATTAATACTAATTGGGAATCCGGAGTTAACATTCTTATCGTACCGAGTCCAAGTTATCGTGCTTCCCAGGAGCAGTAGTGCTTTCGTAAAAAGCACAAGATTATCAGCCCAAATGAATGGCATCTGCAAAGCAGGTGCAGGACAGCAAGGCTGGGTAAATGTCTCCACGTGGCACCCAGATTATTAACCCTCCTCACCTCAGTCCTTACTTTTCAGTAATTTCACTTTAAACCAACCTGTTCCACTTAAGTTGACACCCTTGGACGAAAATGTTACATTTTACGGGAACAAAAGCCTTAACAAATGTCCACAAGGGCTCCCGGAAAAAACATCATGAGCCTGAGTATACATTTGCACCACAACAGTACAAGCACTCATCCACTGTGGTAACAAAACCAGATCTGTCTTATTTATCTTGCAAGTCAGGACTAGGCAAGACAATTTTTATTTTCAAACGACAAATGTAAATTTCCAAAAAATGTGACACAAGGAACCACATAAAGGGAGTGAATGACAATACACTGAATAAATGCGCATGACGAGTACATTCAAGAAAATATTGATCTGTACTTGTCTATTCAAAAAGTGGAGTGTCCCACAGAATTATTCTAATAAAACTAATAATTACTTTTTCCAACCGTACTTAACTTAAATGCATTGTGACCATGAGTAAAAATAAAAACCAATTCATAGTCCATGCGCACTCATTAATTATCTACTGTCCTACCAGGAATTACCATGTTTGCCAAATGAGATGAGGCTAGTGCTCATTATATTCCAGAACACCACCACTGAGCAGTGACGTCTTTCAGATACCCACTAGTAGTTAAACTAGGCTTTTTATTTTTGTCCTGTTGCATAAATTATTTTCTAAGCCATTCATCTTTCTCAACGATCTCTTTATAGCTATAACCAAGATCCTAAGTTTTGTGGGTAATTCTTTTTCCTCAAGTTAACACAGCTAAAGCCAGCAGCATTACAGTAAGAATTATTTTTCACATGATATATTCATAAGACTAACATATATCTTTATGTGCTAGGCACATCCTCCATTTCTTTCTGCATCATTCAGTTTGTATTATCTATGCAATCTGTCCAGTATGCAATGCAAGACAGAATTCCTACAGTAGATGTAAATAATTCAAGAAAGTTTTTAACTCCTCAGGGAGATTTACTCACAGATCACCTGTTCACAGAGTTTAAAGAGATGTCAGAAGAGTTCCAGGATTATTACAGACCAACAGAAAGGTTACAACAAAGTATCCGTATCTTACAGCGTAGAACTGAAACTGGCTTTGATTTTGGATGCATTAACAAACTTCAAAAGGATTGGTCTAAATCTGCCAGGGGAGGAATGTTGTTTGATTGCATCATGTACTGGGATGCTGCGGCAGTCGGATCCAGAAAGAATGACGCATCACAGTCTGACATGGCTCTGATAATAGATAAGTAAACCGTAGGATTGCCAAATGAAGAGGTCAAAAAAAATCCCAACAAAAACAAAAGAGCTGATAAAGCAAATTACACCAACAGAATTTGCAGTGCAACATGAACAAAAGAAACCCAAACAAACCCCATTCCCGTTACTGATGGGATGCCCCTGTGTCCCACATGGCATCGTTGCTAACGGATTCTGCACAGAGGGAGAAGGATACAAGCCCACAGTTCTGCAGTCACAGCAGCCCACACAGAGCACCACCATCTACCAACAGAGAAACCCTGACCCACTGGCCCTGTGCCTTCATTTCTGTCCTCCTGATCCACTAAATCAGTCACGTCTTAAGGTAGGTTCACAGTCATGGGTGACAAAACCCAAACCTTTTCTGTTTGCGACATCCTTGTATTTCCCTCCCAAAGGCAAAGCATGCTAAGGACACTCTTTAAAATGTCCGGAGGCCAACAGCCTGTCACTCTCTTCACACAGTGTACCACATGTCTCTAGGACATAAAAAGGGTTATTTTAAAACTCTGAAGGAGACATTTATACCCAGTACATTTCCAAAATAAGGATGGCAAGTTACTGAAATAACTTATTTAAAACTTTTTCTCAAGTACAGAGCGATAGAATTAGAGTAAAATCATCTAGAAGGGGTTGGAAACACTTCCTCATGAAGTCTTAAACATCACTTCGAGTGACATTAACTTGAGCTACACGTCCCATCGGAGAGCAAGTGTCAGCAAAGTAAATGCATTAGTTAAAGCTTAATAGTAGTTTGGTGTTCAATATCCTGAAATATTTAATATGTTTTTTTCCCAAAGTAAACTGTTATTCAGTTTTAATGAAGACATTAACCTGCTTGATTTGTAAACTCCTGTGGGAAGTCAGTCTAAAACACTGTCACAAGAGGTAGGCAGATGTAACAAGAGCTGTGACAGGAAATCAAGCACATTTTAAATGTTAAAAAAGCAGCCAGACAATAAGTCTCAATATGCTCTTGTTTTCTTTTAGTTGTGTTTATTTTTTGGTAGTACGATTTCTGCCCTTTAAAAGATGCCAATTAAGGCTGGCTATAACGCAGTCTGAAGGTAACTGTGGGTACTGGAGTCTACGTGAGTCCTCACCAACTATTTTGTAAACAAGAAGTGGTAGAATACAAACTGGAAAATAAAAAAAAAAAAAAAAGAAGTTTGGGTCAGATTCTGAACTTTGAGACACTTTGCAGTTTCCAGCATTGTAGGATGACAGCTTTAAACTGGAATCCACTGTTACACTTTCAGTCACAGTTTGAATTTTCCAGTCTGATTTTGAATACAGTCTACAATTCATGGGAACAGCCGGTCTTGTGAGTTTTCAGCTTGAAATGATAGTGATATAACAAGATGAGCAAAAATGGTGAGACCCCAAGCAATTAAGGTGGGTGTGTACTCTTCCTGAAATGCATATTGGTGGTTTGACAAGGGAGACAAGCTGGCTGCTTTGTTTCACAGTAGCTGTGTTTAGTTCATGCTGTCAAGCGTGGATTCTGACACTTAACAGTATTAATATTGCTATTTCTATTGATATAATTAGCACTTCTATAAATAATAGCTAAAGCTGCCATGGCTAAGTATATTACTGCAATCAGCACCATCAGGCCCTTCTTCGTTACACACCCTCCTGGAAATACAAGCTGATGGATCTCAACAAGAAGACAGCCACTGAGCAACGCTGTTGATTCTAGCGGCCCGGCTAAGAGCAGCTACCACCATGTAGAAGACTCTCCTAAACAACTACTTTGTATGTGTGAGACTGAAGTTTCCCACCAGTCTTGCACCTGCCAACGTTTGAAGGCTATAAATAGGGACCCTTCTTTTCAGCCACAAGATAAAAAAACCCTTGCATTGAGTTCTGTGGACACTATTCATACCCTACAATGGAAGAGAAGTCCTACAAAATGTTTTGGAGACAAACTGGACCCAACATTTAAACTCCACATAAACAGCAGGAAGATTTTATTTATTTACTTTACAGCTATGAAACAGAAAATTGCTTAACAAAACTGCTGCTGCTGCTTTTAACAGAAGAGCAGCACCTGCCATTTCAATCCCTAATTTCATTCTGCTGCACTTAAAAATACTGAAGAATGACAACTTTCCTAGAGGACCAACTTTCGGGCACTTCCAATCTGTTTCAAAGAACTCTGCCCTGGTTTCACTACACGTAAAAGCCGTAATTTCTACATGGGTTTTGACAGTGTTCGGTATCTACCTTGAGGTAGTTACGCTTAATGACTGCAACTTATAACTTACAGCACCAGTGGGAGAGGGAAGTGTACAGAACTAGTAGTGCTGGTGGTGGAAATAAAGCCTCAGGGTCTCAGAAGTTGCATGCAAAAATACAAGCAGTTAAAAATCCCAGTTTTGGAAACAGTGGGTATTTTCTTCTTCTTCATCTTCCATAAAGTGATGTGGGTAAACACTGCACAAAGCTTTTCTGAAGGCCAATATTTACAGTGTCTGGAAATAGAAAGTGTTACGTATAAGAAAAGCAGCCTAGATGTCTGACGGGAGTTTGTTACAAAAATGCTTTAAAACTTTTATGTTCTTAGGCTTTAGTCAAAAGGATGTGCTAAAGGCCGTATGGGAAATTAAGTCATTTGTGTGTACAATTAGTATGGGGTGTGAGACATGCTCATTTTTGAATCCCGTAAGTTCTTCCAGAAACACTACTTGCTAGCTGCAGTACTTTCAAACTTAAAATGGTAAAGATTACAATTCCAAAGAAGTTTTGAACTCCTGCACTACTAATACAGCTCACTTTGTATGAGGCCAAAGCACTCAGAGAGCACTATGTTTTTCAGTAGTATCAATGCCAAAATCATTCCTGTATAATTCCACTGATGTCACTTCAGTTATTTAAAAGAGGAAATTCATGTCTAAGCCACCTTCTGTTTTCTGATGGAAACCCAGAATAACTACACCAAAGTTTATAAAACTACTGACATTGGCATTTATTGTCAAACCCAACAGTCAATGGAAAAATTGGCACTTACCATTTGAAATTATTACTTGAGATATTATTTATAACCCTGATGGCAGCATTTCGGAATTCTCCGCGTACATACCTTTGCAAATATTTGCGATGACAGCACATGGTATTATTCCCATTGTACAGATAGGAAACAAAGACTGAGCAATTTTCCCTAAAGTCAAATATGCTATTTGTGGCAGAGCAGAGAGCATCATGAGGCCCAAGTCTTAAGCCAGGAACCCACACCAGTAAACAAGTACTCAGTCTTCAGCATGCTTTCATGAAAATACAAGAAGCAATAACTGGGTTGGACTCCATATTGGATTAAACAAATAAGGACAGATGAAGGGATAATTATTTCTTTGAATAAGCAGTTACAGCACCAGAATCGGAACTTCCCCTTATGAGAAAATTTGACAAATTGCTGTATTTTGGTATTCCTTGAGGCATCTTTCATGAATATCTGGGAAAGTCACAGTAGAATCCAAGATCATCTTATCAGTAAGCACAAAATAATCTACACCCCAAAGTCCTTTTTTTTTTCTGCTCACCCTGCTCGGGCCACAAACACAGGGCTTCAAAAAGCAACACAGACCTTCCCAAACCACCTCTAGTCACAAAAATCAGTCAATGGCAACTATTTTCTTCTGCTTCAGAAATGCCCAGTGATTCATCTCAGTGTATATTTGAAAATTTAAGAACTGGATTTTGATTTGCTTCAGTTGCTCTGATACCCAAGATCAAGGGTCAGCATGCCTATTAAGGGTAAACAAGCAAAGTTTACCCTAAAAGCTGCCGATTTGAGACACTATTTTGTTTGTTTGTTTGTTTGTCAACACTGTAATGATTTGTGCACACTTTCTGCAATAGCTCTTCAGAGAGCTTAAACTGCTGGTAAGATTTCTTGGGCAATTACAGATGAATTCTGCTTACTTAACATTAATCTGGTACTTTGAGCAAATTAAAAATAATTATTTTTCCCCATAGCATCTTCTACGTTAATATCGGCAGTCACTCTGGAATCTTAATGAGCTAAACTTGCTAAGTTCTGTCCATACTTGGCTAGAGGACAGCCTTTTCCTTCAGGATACACACGCGATCATTTGGGAACAGTTTGCAAATCTAAAATTCCACCTCGCTTGAAGGGATTTACAGCCTCACATGACAAACTATACTGAACAATACCAAACCCCTGTGAAAAATAAACAGAAAGAACACACTTATTTTCTAATACCAAGATGGAAATAGTAAGTCTTGAGGGCCGCCTGGAATTTGACCAAGGTTACCCAGCAAGGATCAAATCCTATTTGTCTTAGGTAGGCAGCCCTGCCGAAATCAAATAAGCCTACAGCACAGATCAGTATACTAAGGCTACGGTTTAACTTCTGAGGCATGTTATAAATCCTGTGCCATAAAATAGGTGCTATGGATTAATTTCTAATCCAAATTATAACTCCTCATTGAAGAGCTGAAAACCCAATTCCCCTCACAGATTTCCATAACAAGGACAGAACCATGCTGAGATTTTTTTTTTTAAGGCTTCACTTATAAAGTTTTGAACAAAACATTTTCCAGGATATTCAATGAATGCAGTGACAAATAAATCACACTGTTTGAGGTAACAGAATAAATCATACACTATGACACACCATCTTATTTTTTTCTTTAATCTGCCTGTGTACCTAGTCATTAATTTACCCAATAAATTAATTCCACAAGTGGTTCTCCAAGTCATCAGTTTGAATTATCAAGTTTCTGCTGTATTTCCAAAACAATGCCAGGCATGCAAGTGCGTAGGAGGGATGGGACAATGAAGCCAATAGGTGCAGCTGTGGCCTGGGAGGCAGAAGGTCTGTTCAAACTCTGTCACTGACTGCTCTTTGACATTGGACAGTCATTTCCATGCTGTTTAATTCAGGGTCTTTGTAATACATAATATTTTGGCAACAAAGCCACTCCCCAAACGTTTGGAAGGCAGAGACAAGCCTTTAAGAACTTCATGAAATCTTATTTTCCCCTGAAAATCAGAAACATGGGGAGTGGGTGCAGCCAGCCTGTTTGGATTTCTTTCCTTTGTATCTTTCCCACGAGTAAAACAGAAAATAATTCAACCTTCACAAAGCATCTTTAAGCAAGTACAGGTGAAAGACCACCTCTGTAAATTCAGATGACTGAATGAGCTAGCTGGTATCATGTACATCTGGCACTGCTGCCGCACCGGATCTCAACTGTTCCCCTTTTTGGTCTGAATGCTGGCAACGCTTATTTTCAATCAGGGGTCTTAGGGTTCCATTCCTAGTGTTATAATATAGTAAGAGCAACCATGAAATCCTCAGCCAGAAGAATTTCTATTTTATTTTATTTTTGTGCTAGCACAACAAACAAGATAGGTTTTAAGACCCACAAACCATTTTGTTTTGGAAGACGCAAGGCACTCAGATCTTTAACAACTGACTAGACACAGATTCCACATGCTACCAGAAAGTTTTCTTCTCCTAGAAATGAGGATTTTTTAAAAACACCTACAGATTAAATGATGAGATTTAAAATAATGCTAAAATTTTCTGTAATGTTCTTCCTGCATTACAAATGGACTATTAAATCAGTGAAGTGCCAATCAAATGCTTTTGTACTTCGAAAGAAAGGTTTAAATAACAAAAGCAGTTTTTCAGGCCTCTCTCTCCCTCAGTAGTCAGTGTCACCTATGCACTAATTACAACATATTTACTCCCCTTTCTAGTACGATCACAATTGAATAGATTTTTCAGAACACGATTTTTAAGAAAAGTTGCAATCAGAGCCTCACGGATTCTGGTTCTTATTAATCCAGCTTGTCTAAGAAAAATATAATTTTCTGCAGTAAACTCCAAGATATATGACAGGATTGAATAATAACAGCTCTGGATTCAGTCTCCAGCTTTAAAAATCAACTCGCTGCATGACCTCGGGTGAACCATTAATTAACTAGGGCCAAATCCTCTGTGGACTAAACACAATGGAACTAGCCAGTTTGTACAAGCCAAAGATCTGCCCCAAGTTTCCAGAAGTTTTGAATCGGGCTGGCCAAATATCGGCATTTTCATCCAATGAAAAAAAAATGTTCAGCTCTGTTTCGGGGTGAGAAACAAAGCTCTCATGTCCTTTGTGGCATAAAAATTCCAAGGAATTCCTTTAAAGAGGGAGGAAAGGGGGAAAACAGAAATTAAAAGGTGGAGGTCTCTCAGGGGAATATTTTGTTAACCGTGCCTTCTCCTCGTAAGCAGAAAGGAGAACTGACAGAACTCTTGGAGGCAGGTAGCCACGAACCATCACTTTAATTTTCTGGACAGAAAAATCAAACTGGAACTTCCCTGCAGAAAACTGCAACTTCGCAAACACCACATTTTCCTCCGGGATGGGAAGGATCCTCCCAGTGAGCCCTGATATTGTGTACTCACTCCATCCTGTGAAGACAGCCTAGCCGCTAAAAAAACTCTCGCCTCTGAGTGTGCGTCTGTGTGTGTGTAAGGGAAGGATAACAGTACTTTCCTATCGTAGAGCTATTTTTGTCTTGAGTTACCCTTTACCGCAAAGCACCCCACGACTCCCGCACGCTAAAGGATTCCGCATTTCCACAGCCTTAGCCCCGTAAATGCCAAAGACATCGTTCCTACGCGGAGCGAACACCCCCGGCGTTCAGAGAGGGACCCAGCAAGGCGCTCGGATTGCAGGGCTGTGACACAGCAGCTGAGGACAACAACAGGTTTCATGGCCATACTTTCCCCTCCCTGCTCAGCTCGGAGAGCTCGGCTTGGCGTTTCGCACATCCCTCCGCTCTGCCGGCCAGCGGCTCTTCCTTCCCTACAACTCCCCGTCTGCCGTCCAGCCGCGAGAACACGGCGCCGACAGGAGGGGCTTTTAACCCGGGAAACACCGGCTCACTCTGGCCGGGAGTTCCCTCTCGCCCAGCAAACCCATTTTCCCTCCGTGCCCCCGTTCACTCCCTGCCCACGGGGCTAAGGAATCCCGGGAATGAGCCCGTGCCGCGGCTGCCGCGGGCGCTGGAAGCGCCGCCGGGATTTTGGGAGTCCCGCTCGGCCGGGACCTGCCGGAGCCTCGGCCAGGAGCAGCGAGGAGCAGCCTGTTTGCTGCGGGAGCCCCCGGGCACGGCGTAAAAAACATGTAAAAACATATAAAGAGCAGCGGAGCCCCGCGGTGAGGGAGCAGCTCCTGCCCCTCCATCCCGGGATGGATCCCGGCCGGCCCTCTGGGAACCACGGCAAGGGTCGGGCTGGAAGGGACCGCGGCGGTTCCAGGCCCCTGCTCGGGCAGGGGCGTCCCGGAGCGCATGGATCCCGTGGGACATGGATCCTGTGGGACATGGATACCGTGGGACATGGATCCCGTGGGACATGGATCCCGGGGGACATGGATCCCGGGGGACATGGATCCTGTGGGACATGGATCCCGGGGGACATGGATCCCGTGGGACATGGATCCCGGGGGACATGGAT
>VWZG01005384.1:70819-93265 GCA_013396735.1 Grallaria varia | reverse complement strand
TTGTCCACATTTTAGGTAACACTCCTGTTCCTCCAGAATAGGAGATGGGTCTAGCCCAGAGCCTGCCTGGTGATGCAGGGCAGGAAGGACTCATCCAGGCTGTCTGGACCAGTCTCTTCCTGGGGAGAGTCCCTTAATTCACTGTGGGGCTTTGATGGTGACGACTTCAGACACCTTTGTCCAGGCAGGGGGTTGCTCTCCAGCCCCAAGCCAGCCTGGCAAGTTCAGGCTGTTGAGCTGGTGTGCTCAGCCCCACTGACCAGACCTGGAGTTCCCGACGGATGCCAGGCTGGCAAACAGGAGCCAAACCCAGGGCTGAGGCAGCCACTGAGCACCACTGAAGCAGACAGCGGCTCATCATTGACATGGAGTATGACAGCCAGGCTGGAGCTGCCCAGTGAAGAATTGGGTCAACTCAGGAAAAAAAGGAAAGCAAAGGCACCAAGGAGGGGATAATCCTGTGGGAACACACTCACAGGAGTGCAGTGATCCTACGTAACACCTCCACAAGCTTTGGGATCCACCCCATGGAAGGAGCCTGCGGTGTGGCGCTATCCCACCTCCCTGCATGGGGCTGGGGAAGCTGATCTGCTGCAGTCAGCTCAACCTTAATTGACATGTGTTGAATCTGTGTTTGGGCAATTATGTATTTACATTATGTCAGCAGTTGCCAACAGCCCAGACATTTGCTCGTTCATCATGCCCGAGCCAGGCATTGCAGAGACATCTGACCCCAGAGCAGGATGCTGGGCTTCTGCACACACAGCTGACAGGCAGCCGAGTTCCTCTCTTCCACAAATGCTACTTCCCTGGCATCGCCTGTGGGGGATGGACAGTGACCTCCTGGCCATGCTGCCATCCCCTGACCCAGAGTTAAAAAAGCACCCTGAGCTTATTCCACAAAACTACATCCTGGAAGTCAAGATCAGCATCCCTGCTGCTACAGAGCTATCATGCCATGTGTCAAAAATGAACCAGGAGAAAGTTAGGGGGGGAAAAAGAAGCCACCAAGTTGACAGGAAGATGTCCCAAGTCAGCCTGGAGTCAGGCAGTGATGTCAACTCACCACCACTCAGCTCAGCTGCCAGCACTGAGCGCAGACAAGGCAGAGCCTGTCCTGAAAGACCCAGCTCTCCCTACAGCTTGCTCCTGGCTTGCTCTGGCCCCAGCCCTTTTGGCACCAGGAAAAACCAGGGAAGAGGAGCATGACCTCTGCTGTATTGCAAGGGGACAGGGCTGAGGCGCCTCCTCCTTCTCCAAGCTGGCCAGGATGCAACAGCAGAGCGTCCTCCTCCCTGCTCCCCCTCGCACTGCGGGGTACAGTCCTTTTGCAAGACCTGGGAAATTAGGTGCTATTTTCAAGGTTTCACTCCTACACTTTTGAATGACATCTCCCAGCTGAGTAAATAAGTTCAGGAATAAGTTGCTGTGACCCCTTGGAAGCCAAGAAACACCTTCCACAGCCTCATTAACGTGGAAATGAAGATTTCGCAGCTTGTGGGCCAGAAGAACCCTGATTCAGCCCCTGCAAACACCCTGTGCCTCTCCAGATGGAAGCACAGCCCAGACACCACGGCAGTGAGATGAGAGAGCCACCCTGCAGCCTCCAGTCCCCTCTGTCCACTGATTCCTCCCCCTGCTCCCACCACCCCCCTGGAGCACCACCCATGGGACCAGCAGCACCACCACAGCATGTCATGGGCCACCACTGAGCCTGGGTGCTGCAACATCATCTTCATGGCAGTGCACAACCTGCCTGCTTAGTGCCCTGGCACTCATGGGTCCCTCAAGTCTCACCTGCAATCCCCTCCAAAAGCCAAGTCCTATTGAAGCCCTCAGCCCCGCCAGCACCTAGTCTGCTCCTGCCCAGCTCAGTCAGGGCACCAACTCTGCAGTCCCACAGCCTTTGGAGGTGCCACGGAGATGTTGCTACTCCAGAGCTCTCCAGTTTCAGCCTCACACTTGAGCTCCTTTCCTGTGACAGCCCTTCGGTAGCACAAGCAGAAGTGCCTCTGTCACCAGCAGGAGAAAACCATCCCCTGCTCCCAGGTAGAGCCTTGGCTCGCTGAGGGCCACCTCTGCTGCTCACCAGTCCCCTCCCTGACTGGGGACACTGCCACACAGCACCTTTGTGCCAGTACAGCCAGTACACCAGCCTGCAGGCTCACAGGGACCCCAAAACTCAGCCCAGAGCACAGCATCTCACCAACAGCATGGCTGCTCTGCCACCCAGGAGCAACCAGTTCATCGAGGACAGATCCTTGTGGCAGGATCCAACAGCAGCCCCTGTGCCCAAAATCATACAGCCCACTGCTCCAGGGGAGAATCCAGGCAGGTCTGGAAATCCACTGAGGCTTCTTGCACATCCAAAGGCTGCCCAGCTTATCCCCTCTGTCATTCCAGGCAGCCCTGTAAAGCCAGGACTGGGCCTCCTCCAGGACACACCAACCTTTCAAAAGGCATGGCTTGCACTGTCAGCAGAGTTGGCAGTACACCAGGAGTGGAGAGATTTATGATCTGATGGTGCATCTGGGACTTTCAGTCCTTCCATCAAAGTCCAGCACCAGCTGGACAAGAGAAGGCCTGGTAGAGCAGGTTGCTCAACACTCAGAAACCAACATCCTCCAATGTGATGGCACACGATGAACCAGCACTGTGGAGGCACTGAAGGCTTTAAGCCACTACTCAGAGCAACTTTCCCATCCTCCAGCCCCCAAGCAGCCATCAACAGCTCCTTCTCATGCTGTGGGATGTTGCCTGAGCTAATGACTCTCTAAGTGCCTTACAAACACTTGTCCTTGGGAAGGTCAAAAAGAAACGGGATCCAAGATCACGACGTACCCAGAGAGGGTTGCAGTCACCCTGATGGACAGCCCTAAGCAGGGACTCCTGAGCAGTGCAGCCACTAACACCTCTCCACACCCTCCTGCACCATTCAGCCCTCCTGTACCAGCCTGAGCATCCCTGTCCTGACACAGCCACCACCTAAGGAGGACCGAAAGCACCCAGGCTTCATCAGCAAAACTGACCCAGAAGGGAAACAGGCCCCCACAGCATTACACAGCCAGCACACCCACACCCACAGCATTACACAGCCCAGGCAAAGGGCTGCAGGGAGTCTCAGGGTGCAGGAGCCTTGCAACTCCCACTTGTAGCCCTGCTTCCCAGAACAAGGCAGAGGAGCAGCACTGAGATAGAAGCTTCAGACAAAAGGGTCAACAGAGCTTCAAGACACCTCCCTTCCCGGGGAAGGGTGTTGGTGATCTTGGGCAGAGAAACCCCAAATCAAGGTTTGGCAATGCCCAGAGATACCCTAGGATGCTCTTCTGCCCCAGGAGAGTGTGGTGCGGGCAGCAGGAGCTCCCACTGTGCTGCCTGGGAGGGAGGATGTGAGCAATGCCAGAGCAGGCAGGGAGCAATCAGAAAGGGATGCAGGCAGGGATGCGCTGGGAATGATACCCAGAAAGCTCCACCTCTGCCAGTTGCTTAGCGACCAGCATCCCGCAGGAGCCACCTCGCCTGCACATCGCTGCCAGCAGCGCCAGCTCTGCTGCAGAAGCTCTGGAAGCAGAAGCGAGCCCAGAAACCACCACCTGGTACCCACCAGCTCCTCCCTTTCCACTGAAGCACTGGGACCTGGCTCCAGCAGGGACATGCTCTGCTCAGTCTGTCTGTGCTCCCCATCAGACCCGAGGGCTCACCCCTCAGGCCCACCTCAGAACAAAAGCCTTAAGGAAAGGGAGCAATGTTTTCAGATGAGAAAGCCCTCCCACTCCAGGTACAGCTGCTGCCTCCAGAAGCTGATAAATGCTGGACAGGGAAAGGAAAAGGACACATGGAAATAAATGCCTTCATGCCATTTGAACCCACCTCAATCAGACAGCCCGGCTGACTGACAATGAGTGTAGAATCACAGAATGGTTTGGGTTAGAAGGGACCTTAAAATCATTCAGTTCCACCTCTTGCCATGGGCAGGGACACCTTCCACTAGACCAGGCAGCTCCAAGCCCCATCCAACCTGGCCGTGGACACTTCTGGGGATGGGGAAGGCACAGATTCTCTGGGCNAAGCTGATAAATGCTGGACAGGGAAAGGAAAAGGACACATGGAAATAAATGCCTTCATGCCATTTGAACCCACCTCAATCAGACAGCCCGGCTGACTGACAATGAGTGTAGAATCACAGAATGGTTTGGGTTAGAAGGGACCTTAAAATCATTCAGTTCCACCTCTTGCCATGGGCAGGGACACCTTCCACTAGACCAGGCAGCTCCAAGCCCCATCCAACCTGGCCGTGGACACTTCTGGGGATGGGGAAGGCACAGATTCTCTGGGCAACCTGTGCCAGGGTCTGCTCACCCTCACAGGGAAGAATTCCTTCCCAATATCCCACCTAACCCTGCTCTCTGGCAGTGGGAAGCCATTTTCCCTTGTCCTGTCATTCCAGGCCTTGTCCCAAGTCCCTCTCCAGCTTTTCTGGAGCCCCTTTAGGCACTGGAAGGTGCTTTCAGGTCTCCCTGGAGCCCTTTCTTCTCCAGGCTGGCCATCCCCAGCTCTTCCAGCTTATTTCCATTGCAGAAGTGCTCCAGCCCTTGCAGCATCTTCGTAGCCTCCTCTGGACTCACTCTAACAGCTCCACGTCCTACTGCTCCAGGTGGGGTCTCACCAGAGTGGAGCAGAGGGGCAGAATGGCTGGGTCCTGTCCATCCTTTCATCCCTCAGCCCCCAAGTCCATCTCCTCAGAGGTGCTCTCAATCAGCTCTCCTCCCAGCCTGTGTTTGTGCTGGGGATTGCCCTGACCCAGGAGCAGGACTTTGCCCTTGGCCTCATTGAACCTGCTGGTCCCTCTGGATGCCCCATCCCTTCCCTCCAGCCTGTGACTGCACCCACAGCTCCGTGTCATCGGCAAACTCGCCAAGGGTGCACTGACCCCACTGTCCATGTCACCAACAGAGACATCAAACAGCACCGGGGCCAGCACTGACTCCTGAGGACACCACTTGTCACTGGGCTCCACTTGGACATCCAGCCCTTGACCACAACTCTTTCAGTGTGATCACCTAACCAATTCCTTATCCACCAAGTTGCCCACCTGTCAAATCCATGTCTCCAGTTTAGAGACAGGAATGTCTTGCAGGACAGTGTCCAACCCTTCACATGAGTCCAGGTAGATGACATCAGTTGCTCTTCCCTCATCCATCAGCGCTGCAACCTCATGCTGCAAGGGCAGAAGGGCTCTCCCCCAGCACCCCACAACCTGCTTTCCCAGGGACACTGATGTGTCTGAGCCCTCCCTGGGCTCTGGTCAGCATCATCCTTCATACCTGGCTCCCAGAGGCCAATAGGCATGGCAAAATCCCTCCATACATCTCAAAATTCCTTTGCAGGGAAGAAAATGCTACAAGTTCACAGGAAGAAGAGCAACAGATCAATAAGTGAAACAGGCTGGAGCTCAGCAGAGAATTGCTCTTGCAAACACCTTTTTGGGCGCTGCCTGCAATTTATACTGCTGCTCATCTTCCAAGGGAAGACAGATTACCTGGCTGGAAAGAGGAGCAGGAAATTGCTATATTAACCATGGAAAATCATAACTGGAAAATAGACCTTCTGGGGCTTCCTTAAACTATTCCCAGCATTGGTGTCTCTAGCAGAGGTCTGACCTCTCACAGGTCAAAGCTAAGAATTAAACCAAAGTTAACCTTTGCCTTGGCACCCAGAAATCTAACTAATCATCAGTGCTGTGAGAAATCAATGCCCTCATCAACACATTGCCCCAAGGCCTCATTAAAAAAGCAGAGCAGCTTCCATGAGCTTTCCACTCTGGTAACAGCCTCCTTCCATCTTGGCACTGCTGGCAGCTGCCCTGTGTGCATGAAAGGCACCTGAGATACCTGCAGCTGGGTCTGCAGAGGCTGCTCCCCAAAAGCCCCCAGCTTCCCTCACATTCCCAAGGCCATGCCAACGGCAGGGGAGACACTACCTGCTGGTGTATGGATGCACTGGATGCAGGGGCACAGCATGCCATGTCAGCTCACTCACCATCAAAATCAAAGGTTTTTCAGTGAAGCGGGGGAGAACATCTTAGGTAGGTTATTTTTTTGTTTGTTTGTTTTTTGCAAGCTATTCTATGCTACAAAATAACTACTGCTATAGAGATTTTAAATCAAATAAAAAAGCCCCAGAAACCCATTCTTCTTTGAGTGCAGGTTCAGTAACACTCAGGGGGCTGGTCACGGGTCCCAGCAGGGCCAGGGCAGCCCCCAGGAGCCTGGCAGACTGTGCCAAGGCCCACAACATGTAGTCAGCACCAGCTTCTGCCAGAGACCGAGGTGCTGACACCTCTCCAAGCGCTGCCCTGATCCAGTCCTGACACTGCAAACAATGCCATTTGCTTTGTATTACTCCCAAAGACAAAGCTGAAAATTCCTTTTTTTCACTCTTGAACTGACAGTTCAAGTCTGATTCACCCCTTAAGTGCAAGCAGCCCCAGCAGCCCTGGCAGCAGCACCCAGGACCCACAGGCAGCCAGGTGGGTGCAAGTCCATTCCCATCTGCCCACACTTACCCCAGGCAGCCCAAGTGTGACACCAGGTTTTACACTTCATTTGAATACCTTTCATCCCTGGCCTCGCTCCTCAAAGCTGAGTCATTTAGACAATGTATAGACACAATCCTGACAAACAGCTGGACAAACCCATCCCACCAGGGTCAACTGGGAGAGAGGGACGGACAGAGACCCCCATTTCCCACTGCAGAGCTGCTCCAGCCTCACGTTCCCCCATGCAGCATCCTCCAGGCCTCAGCCCTGGAGGGACTCACCATGCCAGCCTCCTCCCAGGCACTGGGCAGACATTTTCTGGGCAGCAAGTATTGCTGGTTTTACCTCACTCTCCCCCAACCCTTCCATTTTACCTCCTGGACAATCCTGAGCAGAGCAGTTGTTTTTCTCGGCTGTTTAATCTCTCCCCAGCTCCCAAAGGATATTCGCTCCTCGCCTGCAGAACGCCAGCTACCTTTGATGTGTCTCAAATTCCACCCCCAGGCAGGTGACAAGTATTCGGGGAAGCTGGACAATTAAATGACAACAGCAGGAAAGGCTGCAGGAGAAGCTTAAAACATAATAATAAATAAAGGGGAAACAAAAAGAAACCTGAGCGAAGCCTCTTCTTCCCACCACACCCAAAGGCAGAGCCCCAAGGTGGGCAGAGCCCCCTGCTCTGAGAGGAAGGTACCAACCCAGGCACCCTGAACACAAAGCCCTGCTTCCAGAACACATCCCAGCCCAGTGCTCGAGCAGGGATCCCACCACCACAGACAGGCTGGGAGCAGAGACCCCCAGCAGAACGGCCAGGCTGGGAGCTGAGATCCCACAGCCCAGCTGGGAGCAGGGACCACACTATGACAGACCACGTGGGAGCACCAACCACACCATGACAGCCCAGCTGGGAGCAGCAACATCCATTGCCACACCTGGGCTGGAACCTGGGATCCAATTGCCACAGCTGGGCTGGGATGTGGGATCCAATTGCCACAGGTAGGCTGGAAGCAGAGACCCTCGAGCTGGACTGGAAGCAGGGATCCCACAGCTGTGCTGGCCCCTAACAGAGCAATTTGTGTCCAGGACATCCTAGACCATGGACCAGGCCAAGAAAACCTGGACAGAGGGTGTCATGGCTGCTGGCCTCCCAGCTAAATTAGGAAAGCCTCAGCCAGGATGGGGGACATAAAGCCAGTGGTGGCTTCAGGCTCCGCCTGGTACAGCCCAGCCTGAGCCCTGTCTTGCCCAGCCCAGCCTGGCAGCAGGGCTGCTGAGCACAGAGCAGGGACACCACAGCTCCCACGAGCACAAGGCTCCAGTGCTCTCACCACAGCATGAGGGGAACAAGATGCCTCTTACACCTCGCAGCCATCCTGATCGGTTTGCTACTTCCCATATGGCTTCCAAACAGTGGGCAGGCTACCCATTCCATGACTGGGAGGAAGGAAGAGTGTGGGCAGCTGCAGGAGGATGCCCAGGGCTGGGTGTGCAGGAAAAGAGCACTGTGGTCTTGCCCAGAAGAGGTGTTGGATGGGTGGTGGCCACGCAGGGACACAGGCAGGGCTGTAGCCCCAGCAGAGCAGCAACACATCGCCCAACTTCTGGGCTGGCAAATCACCATGTGATCACCTCTACTCATTAGCTGCTGGTCACCTGCAGGTGCTCCACGATGGGTCTCTTCTGGAGGAGCAGAGAAGCCTGGACTTTTCAAGAGATAGGGCTGCCCAGCTTGGTCACCAGGTGGATGAGCTGAGTGGTGGCAAGGCCACCTGCTCCCCCAGACAGCATCATCGCATAGGGGCCAGCACAAGGGACCTACTTGGATATGGTGTGGGAGCACGGGCCCCTAATCCATGCCAGAAGCATCCACATCTATCTGACTCTACCAAGGCTGCCCCAGGCTCAGGACATCCGTCCAGGGCATTGCTGCAGCCACAGACACCAAGAGCCACTGGTGAGGATGCTCCATCACCAAGGCCCCTTGGGACAGGACAGCACACAAATGGCTCAGCACTGTGTCCCCTGCAACAAGTCAGGGACTGTCACTGGGACTGTCACTGGTGGCAGCAAAAGGGCTGGACACAAACCACGCAGGAGGCCGCAGCATCTGTCACATCTGACGTCTCTGTCTCCCCAGCAACCCGGGTACTGGCCTCCTCTCTTGCAGCTGAGCAGGCTTGTGCACAAAATCTGCAGCAGGATTAGGGCAGCCCTCTCCTTTTCTTCATCATCCCAAATTCATCTATCCTAAAATTTCCACCTAAAATTCATCATTAAACATAACCTTGCAGGGAGGAACAAGAAGCATCACAGCAGGGTCCTGGGGGGTAGCAGTGCCTGCCACCCCTGCCTGCCACCCCTGGATGTACTGAGAAACACTGGCCTTTTGGCTGGAGGAAAGTGGGACCCGTGGAGTAGACACGTGGAGTGACAATACTGTCTCTCTGCCAGCTACCTTGAATGACTACATGCACATGGGAGCTGGACAAGCATCTCCAGGCGACACTTGTGGCAGCAAGACCCAACCTCACTCTCCATCCAGCAAGTCCAGTGGCCTCAGAGGCTCCCAGAGCTCCTCACTGCAGCACAGAGCTCCCCCTGATGCCCCATCAGCCCCTCTTCATCACCCCACCAAGTATCCTGCCTGCAGTGGAGGTGGGGAGGGACACAAACCAAGACCTGAATGAATCCCAGGCAGCACATGGCTCCATGAAGAACCAGCCCAGAGGTCCCCTGAGCAACGCCAGAGTAGAGCAAGCACCAGCCATGCTGAGGACACTTTCAGCAGCCTGAGATGCTGGGCACAGAGGCACAACAACCACCTGCCCTCTCCAGACCAAATATCCCCTAGGGAGGAACCAGAGAGGCAGGCAGCCCTGACACCCCAGACTTGCACCATGGTCAGCTGCAACGAGGGGAGCAGAACCCGCTGAGCTTCCACCAAGCAGCACTTGGCATCTGTTGTTGTAGCTGCTGAAGATGGGAAGTGGCCCAAACGCTGTTCAATCCCTTCAGCAACAGGGAGGAAAACCAAGTAAGGAAAATCTCAGTCACAGAATAAAGGAGAGAACAGCAAGGGTTGTGGTGGAGATGGGCTGGAAGAAGCCCAGAGAGGTGCCACCACCAGTACTTGGTTGTTGGAAGATGGTGGCCCACAGCATACCTGCACCAGGGCCAGGTGCTCTCCTGAGCATGGTCCAGCCTGTGCATCACCCTTGGGAGCAAGTCATGCAGCATCCCAGCCCACACCATGCCTGCTTAGACGCTGCCTACAGCTTCACATCCCTTGGGTCTTGCTGTGCCAAAAAAGCTGTTGAAACACCAGTCCCAGGTGGCAAGTCCTCCTCTGCAGGGATTTGAGAACAGACAGCTCTTCCTTTCCATCCAGGCCCAGTGGGATCACCAGTCTAGTAGGGAAGGAGCCCATTCCAGCCCTTCATACCTTTGGTCAAAAGCACTGGGGGTAAAGGAGTGGTATCTGACACAGGAACAGAGGTCTCCGTCACTCTGAGACCTGTCAAGGACTTAGGCTAGCTTGTGGCCATCAGAGCAACAAAGCTGCATCTTTTTGGGAAAGCCCCATCACCCGTTGCCCAAGCAGACAGCCCTGCATGCCAAAGGTGGGGCAGGATCCCAGCATGGCTCTGGAAAGAGCAGCCTCCAACAGCTGGGCAGATGGGTCAGAGATGGGTGGGCACCCCAACCTGGCCCACCGTGACACAGCCCAGCTCCTAAGCAGTGTGATGCAGAAGAGGCTAAGAGAATCAGCCAAGGCAAGCAGGGTGTTTGTCCAGCAGCCAGCCTTTCCCCAGAGTTTGAGGGAGCTCCCACCAGACTTCAGAGCACACATTGCCACATACCACAAACCTGTTTGCTCAGCACCAGCCAAAGCAGCTGTGATGGTAGATGGCAAGGCTCAGTGACCAAGGCATGTCTTGCAGCCAGGATGGGCTCCAAATCAAGAGGAAAGTGCACCAGCAACCCAGAGGCAGGGCAGGGCACAGGCAGGGCACCGCCCCAGCACCCCACAGGCAGCACTGCTGGCTGCCACCAGCTGCACCAGGGGATGGCAGCACTGCCAGCCCTGCTGGGGTCCCACCACTCTCTGAGGTGGAGGGCAGGGGGCACAGAACAGCTTCATCTTCCCAACTACTCCACAAAACAGACTGATAGCACTTCTCAGGTCCAAGGAGATCTGTTCAATGTCTTGTGACAATTCTTTTTATAAGGACCTAATCCTGCCCAGGGTGCTGGGGAGGTACCCCAGCAGCTGCTTTGTGCCCACCTGCACTTCACAGCCATTAGAAATTGCCCATGAACAGAGCTCTGGGGCTGAACCACCTCAAGTGACATATCCCAACAGTTCCAGGGACTCTGCCTGGGGGATAGGGTAGTTGTGCCCAAGAGCTGGCCCTGCCCTGCTGGGCCCCCATACTTTTTAGGATGGGGAAGGGGCTGTCCAAGAGGTGCCGCAGCCAAGTGGAGCAGTCCACATAGGGGGCTTTTCAAGGAGACACTGGGACCACCAACTACAAACATCCCTCCCCTCCTACTCCATCTCTCACACAGGGACAGCACTGGAGCAGAGCCCTGGAATGCTCTGGTGCAGCAGAGGAGGGAGACTGAACCAAAGGCTTTGCAAACCCAGCTCACCCAGCTGCAACTGACCACTGCTGGGCACCAGCAGGGCACCTTGGATACACACGAGGAGTAGGCAGGGGTGTTGCATGCATCACCCATCACCAGGGAATGCTCTTCCTCTGCCTGGACCACCCACCAGTAGGGAATGCTCCTCCTCTCCCAGAGAGAGTAGAAAGTTGCTCCCATCCTACTGCAGGTCCTCTGCTGTCCCAGCAGCTACTGCCCTCAGAGCAAGGCAGAGACCACAGGTTCAGCCACTCTGTGCTGGGATGTGGCAGCCAGGGGAGATCAACTGCTCTCTGAGCAAGAACACCCTGGTGGGCAGTATGTTGGAAGAGGAGAGGAGTTGGAGGGGGTGAAGAGTACCTGGAACAAGGGGAGCCACCAAAGGGACCCCAGCTCAGGCATAGTCTCAGCTTTCTCCCATCAGCTGAACATTCCCCCCTGAGCTGTGGCTGGTGCCCAGCCCCCCCAGGGACCAGTGCCTTCCTCATGCTGAGCTCCAGTGCAGAGCCCACAGCGCCCAGACTCCATCCTGCAGGGAAACTAAGACACACAAAGATGCAGGAGTGCATGTAAACCACCACTGAAGTTGGGTCTGCACCTCCACCTCAACCAATTCCAAAACTGGTCATCCAGCACCCAAACTCATCAGTGTACAGAAATAGGAGAGGAAACCCAGTCAATCTCCTTGCTCTCCCAACTGACATGCACCCTAGGGCATGGGTGGAGTTGGCATCTCACTGAACCCACAAAATGCCTGGAGGAGGAGAGCTGGTGAGACACCAGATGGTAAGACACTGCTTACAAAACACGGGGACCTTCCCTGTTCAGAGCCAGAGACATCTCTAGCCCCGAGGAGCCCACCACAGCCCTCAGAAGAGAAACAGATCCCCTGCCTGCATCCACACCTACAGAATCACAGAATCTCCAGAGTGAGAAGGGACCCAAAAGGATCATTGAGTCCAGCTCCTGACCCTGCACAGGACAACCCAAACAATCCCACCATGTGCCTGAAAGCATTGTCCAAATGCTCCTTCAGCTATGTCAGACTTGGGGCTGCAAACACCGCCCTTGGGTGTTCCAGTGCTTGATCATCCTCTGGGGATGCATCCCACTGCATTGTGTGGGCAGGAGCCAAACGCCATGGGCAGCAGGGTTCCACTGCCACAGGACCCTGTTGCCCAGGAAAGAGCCAGGGCAGCAGAGTGTAGCTATGGAACTCCTCATCCCCAGTTTTCAGATGACAAAACCATCCTGCCATCTCAGCCCCAGGCCAGGGTCACACTCCAGTGTTGCTCTGGCCAGGTTCACCTCACAGATCAGAGAGCAAAAGCAGAAGCAAAGCCTTGTCCTTCCAGCCACCACCAGCCCCACGCTGGCCACAGCACGCACAGAAGCAGCTCCTCACATCTGTTTTCACATGGATGTCACTGTGCTGTGCAGCAGAGCCCTGGAGTAGAGCAGCCCTTTCAGCTGGAAGGACCCTCTGAGAAGGCCTGGACCTTAAGCCCTTAACTCTTTCAGGCATCACAGCTATTTAATCCTGCAGCTCAAAACTCTCCTATACTTTGCTCCCAGCCACCCAGCAGGGTCAGACTCCCCGGGATGCACCTCAGGCCAGCTGTGTCCAGTCCCATGAGCCCACGGATCTGAGCCCTGGGCTGGGATTCACAGCTGGCAAAACACCACAGCTGGTTTGCAAACACCCCGCCTTCCTCACATGCTCCACACAAAAGGCAGCATGGAAACCCCTAAGCATGATATCCGAAAGCTGCTCCATCAGGAGGAGCCTTTCTGTTCACAAAGGGGCTGTTGCCCAAGTCCCGGCTAAACCAGGAAACAATCCCAACACAAAGAAAGCCAGAAGAAGCCCAAGCCCAGCAGTTTGGTACTTTGGTGGGAGCAGGCTAGATTTCCAGTCCTGCTGGGGGTTTCTGGCAGACAAGCCTCCCTCCATGCTGAGCAACCCCTTCTATGCTGCAAAACCCACTCAGCCTCATGTGGGACCTGGAAAGGAGAACAAAAGCTTTCAGGATAAACTCACACTGCTTCCAGGGGCTGCTCTCAGTGCTTGCTTTGGGCACGATTCAGAATCTGCAAAGAAGAAATCAGATTTGGTTAAAAAGAAGATGATGGAAGTGCTCAGCAGGACAGCTACAGCTCTCATAAGAGGATGCCTGTCTAGCTCAAGCGCTATGTTTAGATTCCATACAAACCTCCTTGCTGAGGAATGGAAGCTCTGGATTGTGTTAGATGGCGTTTTGCTCTCCCAGAGCCTGATGTGAAAGCAGCCCTGCCGCGTGCGCAGCAGCCAGCTCTGCTCGTTCAGGGATAAATGCAAATATTTACTACAGCAGTGCTGCAGAGCCAACACACCTCCAAGGAGTGACACAGATCCTCTGGGTGTGACCCGAGCGTTCTCCTTTCAGGCCATCTGTGCCACCCCATTGTCACCCAACCCTCTGGCTCACGGCACGGCCCCCATTGTGACACCGAGGGCAACATCTGGTGAGCAGGGCTTTGGCTGCAGGCGATGATGCAGGTCAGTGATGCGGGAGTGGGGAGGCAGCCCCACTTCCACATCCATGGAGTCATCAGCAGATCTGGCACACCAGGAGCAAAAGCAGCAGCCTGAACAGGAACAGCCTCCATCCTGCAACAGCATTTTCAGGGCCACTTTTTACAGGACAACTGCATCTAACAGGGGAGAAAAATCTGCCCAGCAGGCACTACAGTGACATGGAGAAGGAAGCATGGTCTCACAGCACAGCAATGATACCTCCCACTTTTCTAAGGGTTAATTTTCAAATGTACTTGGACAGGCAAGGCCCAGCCTCCCACCAGTGCAGAAGCAAAGCGGGTACGACGACCCACCTATGCAAACTCTCACCTCTCCTGTGGATTCAGCAAAATCACCCTCCACAAGCAAACATCAGCTGTGTTTGGCTGACAACCAGCCCTGAGCAACACTGACCCACGGCAGCTTTCCCAAAGAGGCTCAAAAGCTGCTTCACTTTCTGTTTGGACCAATTCCCCACGCAGCATGGCAACACCAGTGACTGACCCATGGCTGGGCAGCTCCCATGTGGGCTCCAGCCATCCCTTCCAGACAAGGACAGAACTCGCTGCATTACCAGGCAGAAAACCTGATGCAATAAGGCCAGGAGCTTTGGCACCTACAAGGTAACAAAATTCCCTTTCAGCATGGAGAAACTGCATCCTTAAATAATCCTCATGAGAGATAATGTGAAGAGGAAGGGGTCACAGCCTCCTCTGCATGCATGGCCCTGTGCCTGCTCTCTGCATCTGTCACACACATGGAAGCAC
This sequence comes from Grallaria varia, assembly GCA_013396735.1. NCBI lineage: Eukaryota > Metazoa > Chordata > Aves > Passeriformes > Formicariidae > Grallaria > Grallaria varia. The sequence continues at coordinate 78,756 of VWZG01005384.1, read as the reverse complement.
AGGCAGGATGTCACCATGGGCTGGTTCTGGGTGCGGTCCCATACACTCCTGACCACCAGGGACAGATTTTTTTCCCAGCCACCCTGTGGTTTTACTGCTCAGCTGTCCCAGTGCATGGGGAGACTGGCTGGGCGGCCACACTGTGCCTGGTCCCAGCACTGGTGGCACTCCCAAGCCCAGGTACCCCCACCCACAGGCACTGCAGGGCCAGTGCCACGGGGCCTTAGCATTCCCACAAGCAGCGCGCAGCACAGGAGCTGAATGTGTGTCCCAGCATAATTCCACACTGTCCACAGACTCGGGATGCCACTGGCACATGGAGGCCACTACCCCACGCCATTACCTACGTGCCCACATCCCTCCATCCTGGAGCCCAGACAAGCCTCCCTCTCCTTCAATTGCATTCTCTGCTCATGCAGATGCCCCTGCACAGAGACTCAGGAGCCAAAAAAGAGCAAGAGCCCCATCAGAAGAGCTCTGCCTCTCCCAAAAGGACCCATGAGTACTCCAACAGGCCAAGCTGATCCTCAGAATGGACTACAATACCAGCAGTTCCCACTCCCACCTGAAGACACAGTTCACACATGGGAGTGTGCGGAGCTCTCTCCCTCCTTTGGAACAGCCTGCGTGGCCCTGCTCCTTCTCTGTCAAGCCCAGCAATTCCTGTGGGTACTCCATGCTGCTGCTGGGTTTGTACGCTCAGCCATCTCCCATCCCAGCTCAAGGGCAAGCCAAGAGGTGTCAAGCAGAGATGGGCAGGCAGGTGCACAGCCACGCACAAGAGCAGCCAGCTTTCCACAGACCCAGAAGAAGAGGTATGGCACCAGTATGGCACCAGTGGCCCCTGGTGGGACCCTTGGGGGTCCCAAGCCAGCACCCTGTTCCTCCTGCAAGGGAGAATGGAGGTTGCAGCCACCAAAGGCAGGGCAGTGGCACTCAATACAACCCAACCTGCCTGTGTTGACACTGTCAAACAAAGCCCTTGCATTCTCCATCAGCCACTGACTGTGGTTTCCCTGTGGCAGCAGCATTCACTGGGGCTGACGGTACCATGGCAAGCTCTGAGCTACAGACATCAATTAATATCATTAATGAAGTGTTCTGAGCATACAGGCAGTGGGAGCAAGAGCTCCTCCGACCCTGCTCATGTCTGCCTGCAAACAGTAGCTCCCCATCACACTCCTGCAAGCAAAAATCCATGCTAGACTGCATCCTGACCTCCTGCCACACAGCTTTGCCAGCACCAGGCTTTGCCTCAGCCACAGACACTGCCCTGGGCTCCAAAACATCCCACAGTGACCCACACTGTCATCGCAATCATCCAGCCTGGTCCTGATGGGTCAGTGTGAGTGCTGGCTGGGGAACAGGTGCTGGGACATGGCAGCAGCCAGGAGAAGGCTCCAGTCTGTGCCCAGGGCAAAGCCCGGCTGGCACCACAGGCCGGCTCAGCTGCTGGCTGGGGCTTAGGAGGGAGCCCTGCACTGGTCCAGCTCACTCAGATCTAGGCCAGCATGTTATAAACATGCTGATGGGTCCAACAAGGGACAAGGATTCACACTGTCCCCATCACATGAGCACCAGAGCAGGAGCAACACATCTGGAGAGCAGTCCAGCTGTGCACAGCTTTGCCCACTCGGCATCACAACAGCTTGGTGAGCCAAGAGGGAATAGCCCAGCCAGTGCCCAGCAGGAGAGGCCCAAGGATCACACCACCATGGGCTTCCAGGTTGCCCTGCCCACACCTGCCCGGCAGCCACAGCCGGCAGCAGCATGCCAGGCTGGGACTGAGCTCCAAAGCTCCTGCAGCGATACTGAGGGGGCCAGATGGGCTGACAGCAAGGGTAGACACTGACCCCAAAATACACAGGGGCAGCTGCGTCTTCTCTACATCCTGCGGGACCTCCCACAGTCACCTGAAGTCAGCTGCATTTCTTGCAGATGGGTCACACACAAGACCAAGGTGACCAGCAGGGATTTACTCATCCCACAGAATCACAGGATCGTTTGAGTTGAGAGGGACCTTAAAGATCATCCCATTCCACAGCCCTGCCATGGGCAGGGACAGTTTCCACTAGACCTGGTTGCTCAAAGCCTGGTGCAACCTGGCCCTGGACACTTCCAGAGATGCCACACTACTATGCCATACCACTGGAAAGCACTCTTTGGTTCCCTGGAGAACAGTCCCAGTGAATTTGCAGAGGTAACAACTCCTGCCTCACACGAGGGTGCACATACCCAGAGCCAGATCAGGAGGTTTCTCTTTTTCTGGCCAGTTCACTCAGCAGGACCTTCATCTATCAGGACTTGCAGTAAATTTCCTAATGGGAAACACTGCTGATAATTCAGGCTGGAATTTTCTCCCACCAAACTTCACCATCAACTTTAAGTTTGTATCCTTGTCAAAAATGGCACCTTCCCACAGCAAGCAGCAGACCCAGCTGTACGACCACCCCTCTCCCATCTTGAGACCTTTGTTACATCCCTCTCAGCACCATTACAGCAGATCCCCAAAGCTCTATCAGGTGCCACACCACCCTGTGATCCACAGGGCACCTGCCAGCACAAACACGGCCAGGTCTACAGTGCACCTAATTAGAACATCCAGTTGCTTCTCTCATGCACAGAACAGTGCTTCCCATAGGAACATTAAGGAGAACAACCTGCAGGAACCTCCTGTCAGCACTGCAGCCTTGCACATGTGGCCACCTGGGTGACAGTCCCCTGTGGATGGGCCTGAGGAGGATGTGAGGGGCTGGTCCATCCCCCTCTGGCCCTGCAGCCACCTCCAGCCTGGCCTCGCTGCTGGCACTCACCCTGACAAGTCCGATTAGCTGATTACAAAGGGGAATGTGTCATTTCAAACACACAATCAGACTTCCCGGCCCTTCTGCCCATAACAAAATGTCTCGTGAAATGGCTCATTCTGTTCTCTCATAGAAACGTGTTTCCCTGCAAAAGCCTGATACGAGGAGAGGAAGCAAAAAAAGGAAAAGGCAAAGCTAAAAATATCATCTGAAAGATACCACGACAGCAATAGATTCACAGGAAAATGAGGTGGGAAGGGGGCTGTGAATGTGTTAAGATCCTGTTTAATCTCTCCCCAGCCACCAAAAAAATGCACCGAAGGAAGAAATGATACCTCAACATTTCCTTTGTGTGAGAGTTGACTCCACCCTGTGTTTTCCTCTCCATCTGATGCTCAGGGAAGGATACCAGCAGACATCTCTGCTGCTGCCAGGCAGCGAGGGGCCCCGGCAGTGGGTTAGTAGGAGCAGAGGGAGGAAGGAGCCGGTGGGAGGAACCTGGCAGCAGGGCTGGGCTGTGAATCCTCATTCAGCATCTCCTCAGACACAGGATGAGCTTTACACTAGCACAGCACCTGCTCCCGGGTTCCGCCCCATCGCCAGAACCTTGCAAAGGAGCACCGAGACTGAGGAGGGGTCAGCGACATCTCAGTGGACTGAGATGGCCACAGGGTCCAGTTATAGCTGGTGGGCAGAGACCTGGTCTCTGAAGGGGGGATGAACTGACCTGCCACCACATTTGATCACTACAAAGAGGCCAAGTGCCCCAGCAAAACTGCTGACCCGCTGGCAGCCACAGATCTGCAGCTTCAGCCTCATTTGTCTCATGTTTGGAGCACAAAAGGGTCAGCGCAGTCTCCCCTTGGCTCTGTGATCCTGCCAGACCAGGGATGCTGCGCACCCAGAGCCAGCTGCCCCCAGACACAGCAGCTCCTGTGCAGGACAGACCCAGACAGAGGAGCCAGGACTGCCCTGCAGAGGGCAAAACACGGACCATTGGCAGACGACGAAAAGAATATCCTCTTCCAGAGCATGATCATCCAGATTTTAAGGCTCCCTCTGCTGCTCCCACTCCTGGGGAGTCTGCATGAGCATGTTCATGGGCATGTGCACACCAGGCAGGGTACTGACTAACCCTCAGCTGCACTCAGAGCCCCTCAACTGTGTACTGGGACAAGCAGACATGAGAATTTGTACCAAATCAGCCACCGAGGGCTCTGGGATGTCTGACCCTTTCCACACAGTCCCACAGCTCCCTCCCTAGTGCAAGGAGAGCAAACCTTGATTCCTGTCCCAGTTGTACAAAGCTTCAGCCCAACAGCTCTTCTTAGGGATTAGATATTGGGAAGAAGTTCTCGTCTGTGAGGGTGGGCAGGCCCTGGCACAGGTTGTCCAGAGAAGCTGTGGCTGCCCCATCCCTGGAAGTGTCCAAGGCCAGGCTGGACGGGGCTTGGAGCACCCTAGTCTAGTGAAAGTTGCCCCTGCCCTTAGCAGTGGGGTTGGAATGAGATGGTCTTTAAGGTCCCTTCCAACCTAAACCCATGATTCTGTGCCACAATTCACCCCCAAACAGTTGACTTCCTTGGAGCAAGGCAGGGTGCAGGGAGCAGCTGTCATCCAAGACAAGGACATCCATGGGGGCTGGGCCCAGCACCCTGCTCTGCACCAGGGACACACTGTGCGGGCAGGAGACCTGCTGCAGAAACCAGCCACTGCTCCCATGGTGAAAGACACAGTTGCCCAGATCTTCCCCTCTTCACTGTAAGGCACACTTAGGTCCTGGACAACCCACAAGCACCCACCCAAGGGCTGAAAAGAGGGGAAGGATGTACCTGCAGACATAGGGAAACACTGCAGCATGCCTCCAACAAACACAGTCTCCTCCCATCATCCTTTCCACCACCCGTCATCTAGCCAAGGTGATGATGAAGGGCCAGACTGATCAGCACGATGATGCTCCACTTTATAGATTCAAATACCACAGGGTAGAGGCTCAGAAGGAGCTCCCAAGGAAGGCTGTTCACCCGCTTCCACAAACACATACAACTGCTTTCAGGCTCAAGTGACAGCACAAGCCAACAGTAACTGTGGGTCCAGCTCAAACCCAACATCTTCCCACCGAAGGAGATGGTTGGGGCCAGCCCCTCCACTGAGCACCACAGATCTGCAGGGGCCTCCTCAGTGCAACCACCCCAGCTCTGACAAATCCAAACCTGCTGACTCAGAGCCACCGACTGCTGTGATGAGAACAATAAGCCACACAGCTATCACTGTCACAGCCTCAGCGCAAGCACAGTTTTAGGTGCCGTATGAGAGTCAGGTATGTGTAGCTGCACAAGTCATCCTGCGCAGGAGCTTCCAGCATCCAGGGACTTGGGAACAGCCATTGTTTTGTGCTTCTTCTTTGGCATCTCTGCTTAAAACAGAGCTCCAGGCTTGACTTAGACCTCCAAGTGACAGGCACTGCATGAAAGTCTACTATACACAGCCCTTACAGCCGCCTACGTGGCTCTGCGCAAAGCTTAAGCCCAACACTCAGCCCATTTCCTCACACACAGTTGCTCCCCCATCAGCATCCCAGCTGTCACTCCGGCGCCGTGGCGCCGTGCTCAAGGCAGCAGAGAAATATCCCAAGTCTATGGCCAAAGAGAATTAAGGCAAAGGACACTCAAGTGATGTCTGCAAGGCTGAGGAGGAAGCGTGGAGCAAGCCTGGGAACAGCCAAGCCCACACCCTGCCCTTTAACCGACAGGCTTCCTAATTTAGAAATCGTAATTAGTTATGGGAAAGATTTATTCTTTTATGGACAAAACTAGTCAGGTACCTGACTGGTCTGTCTCTGAAAGCCTCCTCTAGGAAAGCAGAAGTCCTCAGCAGTGCTGGAGCGAGGAGGAAGGCAGGCAGCCCAGTGATGCCGGAGTCACCCATGGGACAAGGGCTTGGTGCTGCCAGCAGAAAGCCCAAAATGTTATTCTGTTAATGAAAGAGAGATCCAGCTCCTCACCAGGATCAAGGTCATCACCCAGAGCTTATCAGGGAGCTCAACTGCCTGCAGGAAGAAAATTGATTTTTAACATTTTCCCCATTCTACACTGCAGTGACTTCTTCAGCTGACCCAGCCATCTCTCCTGGCCACACAGAAAACACAAGCCTGAAGACACTTACCCTGGAAGGTTGTTGTGGTGGTGGCAACCACGGCAGCAGCCCAGGAAAGGGGGCCCAGCATGCTCTGGCTCTGCACTGGACAGGGGAGGTACCAAAACCTTCCCCTCCCACATGCCAGGAACACAGGCTTTCTGCTCCACTCATGCCTTTAGCCCATTGGACTTCAAAAACACTTTCTAGATGCCTCCTCCAAACCAAAAAACACCTCCCCTAAGAGTTTTGGAAAACGTTCATTTTTCAAAAACTGATAAAAATAAAAAATCCCGTGCCGTTCCAGGAAGACCATCAAAAAGCAACGCAAGCAGCAGGAGGAGAGCCCATCCTCTGCAGCCAAAGCCAGCTTAACCCGGCACAAACACAGGCTCTGTGCCCCACAGCCCTGCCCAGGGCTCTTCTGGGAACAGCAACGGCCGCGTTAACAGCGGCATCACCAGTCGAAGTCGTGACTAGAGCAATGACAGGGCACAGGGATGGTGCAAAGAGGAGAGGAATGGGAATGCTCCCTTCCAAGCACAGCTGCAGGGGGAGGAGGCTCACACCCCTCCAAGGTCCTTGACTCCAAACATGGAGGTTTATCCCAGTGTAAGGAAGGAACACTCTGGATCTGCCATAAGCTATGACAGCCAGGGCCTGCCACAGCTTCCAGAACATGTCCTGCATCCCTGCACACAACAGAGATGGGTCCTCAGGGAGAGAACAGCTCCAAGCATGCTGGGGAGCCCCTCATGGACAGGCTCTGTGCCTACTAAACTAGACTTCAAAACAACAGAATTAAAGGGTAATTCCCTTCTTCAAGGACCATCACCCAAACCCAGCTGACCTTCCTTAAGTTCCAAGTTTATGTGATGGCAACAGGGACATGCAGCTGAAGGCCACCAGAGCAGCCCTCCAGCCTGCACCATCATGGTCCAAGGGGCCTGACACTGGCAGAGTCCTCCCGTGTGTGTGTCAAAAGGATCCAGGACGCCCAAGGAGCAGACTGTGATAACAATGTGCTTCCCACCCTCAAGCTGTTGGAGAGCAAAAATCCCTTTGGACAAGTCTAGCATGAGAAAGCTGGAAGGAAAGTACCAGTTAAGGGCAGGAAGAGCCTGATGCATGGGCTGGTCTCTCTGAGGATGCTGAAGAAGCCACACCTCACGCACAGCAATGGAGAACCAGCTGATCAGGAGTCACCTCACACCATCCACAGCTGAATCAAGCACAGCTTTGCCATCGCCTGCACCATGTTGTGACTACCCTGCCACACACCCCCAGAACACTGTTTGCCCACAGAAGTTTGCCCACCGTGACAGGCTGAGGGCCGGGCACGCCACAGGGGAACAATATCCCGGGAAACAGCCAGAGAAAAAGAGACAGGAAATACAGAAATCACTGATGGGGGAAAGGGCCACGCAGGTCCCCCAGTACGATCTCCGGGGTAACGAGCCCCGGAGAAAATGCTGAGCTCAAGGATACCTCCGGAGCCCACCTCCCGCCATATGACAGCACTCCAAAAATAACTACAGAAATATGCGAGGACCCATTCCAAGTTGTTCCTGGCTCCCTCCACGTTCTCCCTCTAATGTAAATCGCCTCCCTCAAATCACAGGCCGGCAGTTCGGGGTGTTACAGCGGCCGGGGCTGCGGCTCCCCGGGCCCGGCTCACTCTGCCCCAGGGACCCGGCCGGCCCCGCCGCCTCCCCGCACTGCGCTGCGCTCCCGGCGGCTTTGGCCGCGCCCCGCCCGCAGCATCCCGGCAGGACCCGGCGCGGGAGGCGCCGGCGCGGGGAGGCCCGGCTGGGAACGGCTTTGGCGGCGCTGGGGCTGAGCCCTGCCCGCAGCCTGCCCGCCTCCGCCCCGCAGGCACAGCGCGGCCCCGGGAGCTGCGCGGCCCCGCGCCCCCCGCGCCCCGCGCCGGCTGCTCACCTCGGCTCTGCCCGCTCCGTTCTGCCGCCGTCTCCCGGGCGCGGCCCCGCGCCGTCCGCA
>VWZG01005384.1:39733-70053 GCA_013396735.1 Grallaria varia | reverse complement strand
TTGGTCTGTGGGCTGTGGGGGCTGCGGGCTGTGGGGGCTGCGGGCTATGGGGGCTGCGGGGCTGTGGGGCTGTGAGGGCTGTGGGGGCTGCGGGCCATGGGGACTGTGGGCTGGGGGCCTATGGGGGCTGCGGGCCGAGGCCCTTTCCCTGCCCGAAGCACCGGGGGCCGCCGAGGCTGTTCCCACGCACGTCCCGCGTGCCCACGGGCAGGGTCCCGCAGAGACTCCCTCAGTGTCCTCCCCAGAGCCCCCATCCCTGCAGAGCCCCCCGCTGCCACTGCCCGCTCCGGGCGCGGGGCACGCGGCGGCTCCTGAAGCTCCCGAGGGTTCCTGGCCCGTCCCGGAGCGTCCCGGGAAGCCCCTCGCTGTGCACAGCCTGATTGCGGCGCACACCCGTAAGCCCGGCCCTGGAGAGCTCCCCATCATCGACTCGTTGGACTGGTGCGTTTTGGGGGTGTCAGGGCGAGCAGCCCCCCAGGAACTGCAGGAGGGACACAGGCGCTGTTGCTCTGCCAGACACGAGGGCACCCACAGCAGGGATGCACAGGGTGCGTGGACACAGTGGGTGAACTGCAGGGATGCACAGGGTGTGTGGACACAGTGGGTGCACTGCAGGGATGCACTGGGTGCATGGACACAGAGTGGGTGCACTGAAGGGGTGCACAGGGTGCGTGGACACAGTGGGTGCACTGCAGGGATGCACAGGGTGCGTGGACACAGTGGGTGCACTGCAGGGATGCACAAGGTGCACAACAGGGATGCACTGGATGCAAGAATGCACAGCAGGGATGCACTGGGTACACAGAGCAGATGCACTGGATGCAGGGATGCACGATGTGCACAGCATGGATGAACTGGGTGTAGGGATGCACTGGATGCAGGGATGCACGATGTGCACAGCGTGGATGAACTGGGTGTAGGGATGCACTGGATGCAGGGATGCACGATGTGCACAGTGTGGATGAACTGGGTGTAGGGATGCACTGGATGCAGGGATGCACGATGTGCACAGTGTGGATGAACTGGGTGTAGGGATGCACTGGATGCACCGCAAGGAAGCTGTGGGCGAGGGATGGACTGGATGTACAACAAGGATGTACTGGATGCAGGAATGTGCTGGGTACAGAGACATGCACCAGATACACAACGGGGATGCAGTGGCTACTCTGCCATAGGTCTAACCTTTGGGTAGTCAGGTTGGTGCTCACAGACAGTAGGAATGAATCTGGTTTCCTTTTTCCCCGAGCCTGTGACAAGTCCCAGCTCAGTACCCAGTGCCCTCTGCACCTGTGCCCCGTGCAGGGCTCCCAGCAGCACGTTGTGCCCTGGACTGCGCTGCTGGGGCTTGGCTTTGCTCTGTTACCTGGTGGCACATCTGCCCTTGGTGACTGTCCTGGTCCTCTGATGCTGGAAGGTTGCAGCTCTGTGTGGGACTCCAGGAAAGGCAGGTCTCCAGCATCTCAGAGGAGGGCAGGGGACACTTTCTGGTAGGGAAGCTCCAACTTGGCTGCCTCTGCAAGCCAGGTTGGCCTGGGGTGGCTTTGTCACAGTGTGTCAGCACACAGTCACCTGTCTGGCAGCAGTGGGTGCCAGGGCTCTGTGCCTGCTGCCTCTGGGTGCTGTTGCTCAGCTTCCTCACCACCAGCCTTCGGGAATCCTGCCCTCCCTGCTCACAAAGGGAGCCTGACCCCTCACCACCATGGCTGGGACAAAGTGCTGGAACGAGGCAGGCTTTGTTTTACTGCTTTAGAAAGAGCCTCCTTTATTAGCCACACTGAGGCTTTTTTCCTGACAAACCACATACCAGCAGAGAGTACCAGGAACAAAATGAGGCTGCATGGTCCAGTGGTTTGAGCCAAGGCAGCGATGCCAGCAGGATTGTGGGCTCTAATCCCCTGCTGAGCTGTTGACTCACTGTACAAACTCAGGCAGGTCCTGCCGCTTTGTGCCGCAGAGAAGCCCAGCTGGAAAGTTGGGTAAATAGCAGGAACCTCTTGGAAAGAAAACCACCCCACTGCATGGGAGTCAGCTTGAGGGAGGGCATTCATTTACAAATAAATGATTTTTCAGCTGGCTGCTGGCATCCCTCATGCAGCCACGGCTTTCCCCTCCGGTCCTTCACTGCTGCACATCCATAAGGCACAGTGCTCAAGAGGTTCTTTACCTGCTGCCGAGGTGACTGTGCTGCAAGGGACATCATTTCCTGCACGGGACATCACTGATGTGTCATGCTGTGCTGAATGTCTAGGGAACTTACACAGGAGAAAAACTGCACTGTACTGTGGAAAAAAATAATTACAACTGTGTGTGCAGGCTGCTGCCAGTGGCTGCGTTCATCTTTCAGGCCTTCAAAGGGAAAACAGTGATGGCTGCTCAGGAGGTTCTGTCATCCTCCAAAGGAAAATCTAGGAAATGTAAATGTTAAATTCCCTTTTAAGTGAATTTGGGTCAAATAAGTCAGTGGGTGACCACACTGGTAGAGTTCCCAGCGCAGATATCCTTGGTATCGCTACCCACCACAGGGAACATTTCCCTTGGGAAGCCAAGGAGCAAGAAGAAGAATGTATAGAACAAATTTCCCCAGTGAGTCCTTCACTCCTCTTCTTGCACTGGTGCAAACAGCCCAGCCTGAACTGTCTTCCCATTAACCCCAAGCTAAAGCCTGAAACTCTCCAACCATCAGGAAGACATGGAAAATGCAATCCATGCCTGTATCGGCTGCACGACCCTTGGCCCCCTGAGATGAGGGAAAGAGCTTCGGGGGCAAAATAATCCTCTGTGAGCTACTGGTCACCCCAGCTGTGCTGGACCCTCTCTTGGCTATTCGCTAACAAGCAAATGGGCTTTCCTGCATCCTTGTCAAATTCCGGCTGCTGTCGTAGAAGTGATGGAGATACCTGCTTTGGTCACACATGGCAGATGGGGTGCTGGGGAGGGGACAGCAAGACTTGTTTTTTTCCCCCGGAAAACACTGAAGTGTAAACTTTACAACCTTTTTAAGAGCTTAACTGAGATTTTAAAGAAATTTAAAGGAGCTGTCATTTGTTCAGTTTTTGTTTTCAGCTATATCACATACATTTCCAGAAAACAGAGTTGTTTTAAACTCCAAAGGCAGCCATCACTCAGCTGGGTGGAACTGGCCCTATGTCTGTCCATGAGACACTGGGGACCTTTGGTGCCCAGCGCCTCATGCAATGGCAGTGTGAACAGAGGAAGCTGTAAGCCCTGCAAAGCTCCGTGGAAAACTCTCCTTCTCTGGGTAGTCAGGTCATTTTTGGAAACCGAGTGAGGATGTCCTGAGCAGATTCCCATTGTCCAGCAGAATCAACTTGAAACAACATAAGAAAACACAAATAAATTAGGACTGTCATAAATTGCAAGGGCTCGCAGATGTTTCATGGTTCAATGTTTAGGACAGGGCGGGAGTGCAGGCTTTTGCCAGACTTTTGCCAGCCCAGAAAGCCAACTGCATCCTGGGCTGCATCAAAAGAGGAGCAGGCAACAGGGAGAGGGAGAGGACTTTGGGCGTCTGCTCTGCTTAAGTGAACCCCCCCCCCCCCGCCCTTGCAGTGCTGCCTCCAGCTCTAGGACTCCCAACACAGAAAGGTCATGGAGGTGTTGGAGTGAGTCCAGAGGAGCCCATGGAGATGTTCCAAGGGCACGAGACCCTCTGACCTGGAGACAGGCTGGCAGAGCTGGAGATATTCACACTGGAGAAGAGAAGGCTCTGGGGAGACCTCAGGGCCCCTTCCAGTGGTTTAGGCTCATAAAAATGAGGGAGAGCGTCTTTTTACACAGGCAGATGGTGACAGGATGAGAGAAAATGGTTTTAAACTAAAAGAATGGCGATTTAGGTTGGATGTTAGGAAGAAATTCTTCTCTGCCAGGGTGATGAGGTCCTGGCATAGGTTGCCAAGAGAAGCTGTGGATGCCCCATCCCTGGAATGTTCAAGGCCAGGCTTGGAGGAACCCGGTCTAGTGGAAGGTGTCCCTGCCCATGGCAGTGGGTTGGGACTGGACGGTCTTTGAGGTCCTTTCCAACCCAAACCATTCTGGGATTCTATGATTCTATCTCCTTGAGAACTTCCAAGCTCTTCTATTCCAGCAAGTTTTCCCCTGGCGATTTACATCTGCAGTGACTTTGCTTGGCTTTATGGCATGGAAAGCAAAGAGGATCAGCACATCCTCCAGTAGCACCTCTGGAATGTATTTCCACATGGAAACTGCTCTTCCTTTAAATAGATACATAAGAGGGATGCAGCTCAGGATCGAGTGCCTGGGTGCAGCTATGAAAAGGAGACCTCCTCTGAGGAAGAGCACCTTGGAACCCTCTCAGCTCCACCTTTCCAGCCCAAAGCAAACTCTTGATGAGCCCTTGCAATCCTGGTGTTGGAGAAGCCCATCTCCAGCTATTAACAGTCACTGCTAAGGCTTCTTCATCAGACTGAAAGGCACAGGGATGCAGCAAAAGCTGACGTGGGGCTGTGTTCTTCCTCCCTGCCGACACCAGATGAAGGTGTACATGTGTGTGTGTGCTGGGGCAGGAGGCCCTGCCCAGCACAGGGGTCCCAAGCTGCCCATGGGGTAGATCTGAGGCTCTGCAGAGGAGCTGGGCGCACCCAAAGCCTTTATTCCATAAAGCCCAGCAGCACAGAAAAAGGGGGGTGCATTTCTGTGCGCTTTTGGGAGGAGGTTATTTTGGGAATCCCCGCCTGAGCTGCTGCTGGTGCTGATGCTCTGCGATAACAACCTTTCATGCCTCTCGCTTGTTTATGCAGGGCATGAAAAGGCCCTTTGTGCAGCTCGGGGAGCTGGCTGCCAGCTGGGATCAGTGAGACGTTCCCTGTGTGCTCCTCGGCTCCTTCTTCCCCCCCAAAACTGGGCCCAGAGGCAGGCATGGGGGTGCCTGTGGGCTCAGGAGGGCTGCAAAAATTGGCGCCCTGCAGGAGAAGGAGCACAGCTCCTCACCTCCAGCCCCTGGGCAGCTTCTGCCCCTCGAACGCTTCAGATGGTGGGAACACAGTGGTGAGCTCAGGCAAATGTTTCCATCCAAAGAAAACATTTCCAGTTCTCGGTGCCATCTTCCTTCAGGCTGTTTGAGTGGAAAGCTCAAAGAAGTCTCTGGGACTGAAATGTCATCAGAGTCTGTCACCAGATCTGATGATAAAGCCCTTATTGTCCCTGTGTGTCTGGAACCCTGAAGGCCAGGGGGATGAGCAGGCCTCCCACTGCCTTCATCCTACGCTTCCCACCGGTTCCCAAGGACCTATTCCTATTCAGCAGGCTGCTGGTACCTGCTGACCTTCAGGCAATCGGAATACTGCAGAGAGTTATGCACATGGTGGAATAAATTGGAATAAAAGAGTCAGGAAATGCACTTTTTAAATTAATCAGAGATGAATGACCCATGTCATGGTTAGGACACATCCTACGTGCTGCCTTGCAGGGGTAGAAGGATTGCAGTGGGAAACACTTCAGCACTCCCGGGAGTCTGGGGGGAAGGAACATTTGCCCCCTTTCTAGGCAGACAACCGGAGACCCAGGGTGGGAAGCGGGATGCCTGATGGCACCCACGGGGCTGTAACAAGGTGCAAAGAGCACTGGGGCTCCAGTGGCAAGAGCAGACCCAGGGAGCAGGTGGGATCCCCAGCCAGTCAGCAATGGGGGAAATTGCCACTGGCAAAGAAAGTGACAATATTGGCATTGGGAGTGTGAGAGGGTGGAGGAAGAACTAGGCAGGTCCTGCTCCAGCAGCAGCTCCAGCCCTTGGGGCACGTCCTGAACGCACTGGATCTGTTTCTTCCATAGCTGGGCTTCCTAAACCAACCAGCTGGATGTAATCCTGGACTGCCTGTCCCTGGAGAGCGTCAGTCCCACCCTGTTTCGGAACACAGCACAGCCGAGGCTCTGCCCTGCACTGTGTGACAGGCAGAGCGATGGGTTATCCTGTGTCTTCCCATCCTGAGGCTGCCAGGACAGTACAATCCTCCTGAAGGGAGCCCCTGGCACAAATCTGCCGTGCCCTGATTAAAGGGGAAGCTCTGACAGCGTAGTTGACTGCCAGCTTGAAGATGGCAGGGGCTGAATGAAGATGAGTGACACCAGGCTGTCCCACTGAGAGCAGCCGAGCCCCTGCCAGCAGAGCACCGTGGCACCGAAGGGAGAGAGCAGGGAAAGGTGGAGGACAAGGTGCGGAGAGGCGAGTGGGTGAGGGGATGTTTGCTCCTTTAACCCGCTCTGCCAATGTCACCACCCTGCCGACATCACCTCTCTGGGGCAGGAGGGGTGAGAGTGATGTCACCGCACCCCCCCCAAAAAAAGCATTGCACCCCTCCCACGGCTCCTGCATCCCTCAGCTGACCTGGTGACGAGGATGCTCCTCACCACTGCCTGTCCCACATCCCTGTGCTTTGGGGAGCCCCAGAGGAGGCTGCAGTGCTGATTGCAGCAGGAGCACCAACCTGGGGAACTGCACCAGCAGGAAGGGGCATGTCTGCCCAGGAGCCTGACTTTGTCCAGCGTAACCTTTCTCACGTCGTGAGACTGTATGGAGTTTTCTATCAAGAATCATGGGCATGAAGGGAATGCCTGGAGAAAAATGAAAGAAACCATCTGTTGTGGATTTGAGATGACCAGTTACAGTCCCCGGTGTCCCATTGCATGGCAACAGGTAACCATGTGAAAATCTCAGCTTCTAACACTTTTGGGCACAGCACCAGAAGTGCCATCCCTGGAAGTGTTCTAAAGGTGTGTGAAAGTGATGCTCAGGGACCTGGTTTAGTGGTGACCACAGCAGTACTGGGTTAATGGTTGGACTTAATCTTGGAGGTCTTTTCCAACCTCAATGATTCTATGACAGGAAAATGTGAAACCTGAAGACTGGAATGGCAGAAAATAGACCAAGAGAGGGTCAAGGATGATCTAAGGATCTGATTAGGTGGAAAAGGCCCCAGGCCATGCAGAACTACTGCAACTTGCAGAGACAAGTCTGGATAACTGTCCCCCAGCCTCCCACGGGGCCCAGGGCTGGTGGCTGAGAAGGCACGTGTCCCTGGGGTGACATCCAGCTGAGGAACGATGCTCAGCTGGCCATAGGTCTGAGGAAGTTAATGACCTCCGCTGTATGAGCAGCATCCCAGCCATCATTTAACTCTAATTACCAGGCTAATTACTAGGTCTTGCTGCATGTGTCTGGTTACAGAGTGTTCGTATATGCACAAGCCTCTTCTCGTGCTGGTGCTTGTGGTTCCCACACAGCTCTGTGGGCATTCTCCATGATGAACCCACCCTGTTGCTGCTGGGCAGGTTCTGCCCCTAGGTGGGCTGGCAGACTTCTTGGACCTCTTTCAGCTTCGTACATGGTGACAGTAAATGTTTGTGGGCTTAAGACATACTTGAGACTCCATTTCCTAGAGGAAGGGTTTAGGATGGATGTAAGAAGAACGATGCTTTCTTTTCCAAGGGTCCCCAGCAGTCTGTGTTTCATACCTGGGGTCCATACTGGGGAAGAGTATGGTTCCTTCTCTGCTGGTGGAGGGAGGCAGGGAAGTTGAAGGGATGAGGGTCACAACAAGGAGATGGTCCCTCCAGTATCTTCAAGTACACCGTGTGGTTACTGATGGTGCCTGCCTGGGATGTCTTCTGAAAGAAGGGAATCCAGGAAAACTTTCCCCCTGGA
Organism: Grallaria varia; assembly: GCA_013396735.1. NCBI lineage: Eukaryota > Metazoa > Chordata > Aves > Passeriformes > Formicariidae > Grallaria > Grallaria varia. The sequence goes on along the minus strand of VWZG01005384.1, from coordinate 62,375 downwards.
TATTAGACCTGGGCTGAGTGACATTGTGATGAGGGCTGTGCTGCAGGGATTTGCCAAGGACAATGAAAAAGGACTCTGGTCTGGGATCAGCACACAGGGAGGGCTGAATATCTTGCAAAACCTCTGCTAAAGCCCAGTTTGGTTCTAAATACTCTGTACTGAGGTCTGGATGTTGGCACAGCAGTCATGGGTTTGGATGCAAGACTCACATGGTTCCTTATCTCCCTCCAAATATCCCCAGAGAACACACCAGAAATTGACCCAGAGACGCCACTTTGGTCAGAAGCAGATCCCAGTGCCCCAAATGTAGCTGGAGGGTGGCCCAGCCTTCCCTGAATCAAAAGAGCCTGGTCTTCCATGTTTTCCCAAGGGCCACAGTCACACTGTTAGTCATCAGCGGAGCAGGAAGGGCACAGGCAGGGCAGGGAAGTCTCTCTCCTGTGTGGGCACCAAACTCACGCCCCACTGGGTCCCAGGCAATCTCCAGCTGCTCAACTCCTACTGCTTTGTCCCTGCCCTCTGCCTTTGGTCCATGTCTGATGGAAACTGGAGGTCTGCAGCTCCTTGGACAGGACAGCCTCTCCCCAACAGCCAGTCACAGGGGGCATCAGGGACACCAGGAAACCTGCAAGCTGCTGGATCCAAACGCAGCTCTATCACTGCTTTCAGTGACACTGCCAGGTGGGAACCTGCTTGTGCTGGGAGCAAGAGCTTGCACGCTCCATCCAGAGCAGGCAGGGGGGCTGTTGTTGGCTGGCTGGCCCCACACAGGTGGCTCCTCAAAGGTGAGGGAGGGCTCCTGCACCCCACAGACCTGTCTGCCCCTGGCAGCACTCCCCATGCCTTCTCTCCTGCCAGTTTCAGCTGCCTCTCAATCGGGGGGGAACTGCCCCTATGCTGTTCTCTCCAAGTGGTTGGTGTCTCGTACTCGTCCTACCCTGGGGTACAGGGCTTGCTCCCAAATGGTCTATCCCCTGACGTGAAAGTGAGCTCCTGCATCACCCCACTTAACCTGACACCTCCCCAGTGCTGGGCAGTCCACCTCACTTGCCCACTTTAGATGTTTGGGAAGGTGTGGGAGGACAGTCCCTCACTGCTGGATGTGCTGTCCAGGAGTGTCTGGCAGCCTGGGAGAAGTTAATAGAAAAAGCCAGAGCCAGTACTGCTAAATTACAGCCAGAGAGGATTAGCAGCCAAGTTCCCAGTGAGAGGCTCTTGGTTGCCCCCCACTGCTGGCTGTGCCCCCATTCCTGGCTGTGTCCCCACTCCTCTCGGTGTCCCCACTCCTCTCTGTGCCCCACTGCTGCGTGTGCCCCACTGATGGCTGTGCCCCCATTCCTGGTTGTACCCTACTCCTCTCTGCGTCCCCACTCCTCTCGGTGTCCCCACTCCTCTCTGTGTCCCCACTGCTGTGTGTGCCCCCACTGCTGGCTGTGCCCCCATTCCTGGTTATACCACACTCCTCTCTGTGTCCCCTCTCCTCTTGGTGTCCCCACTGCTGGCTGTGCCCCCATTCCTGGTTGTGCCCCACTCCTCTCTGTGTCCCCACTGCTGTGTGTGCCCCACTGTTGGCTGTGCCCCCATTCCTGGTTGTTCCCCACTCCCCTCTGTTTCCCCACTCCCCTCTGTGTCCCCACTGCTGTGTGTGCCCCACTGCTGGCTGTGCCCATGAGTGGGAGGGCAGTGCATGGAGGAGACCAGAGCTCAGCCCTGGCTTGGGGCCACCCCACTGCCAAACCCAGGGAGCAGCTCTGCTCCTTCCCGTGGGGCAAGGGAGGTCACCTGCGCCTCACCCCCTCCACACATCCTCAGTCCACCACCATCCCTCTTGAATCATGGGGTTCCTGGGATCCATGGGTGGGATGCAGAAGGGAGCTCTAAACCCTCCTGGGGTCCCTGAACCACGGGGTCCCTGAGCCATGGTGTCCCTGAACCACAGGGTCCCTGAGACACAGGGGCCCTGAGCCACAGGGTCCCTGAGCCACGGGGTCCCTGTGCCATGGGGTCCCTGTGCCATGGGGTCCCTGAGCCATGGGGTCCCTGAGCCACGGGGTCCCTGTGCCATGGGGTCCCTGAGCCATGGGGTCCCGGAGCCACAGGGTCCCTGAGCCATGGGGTCCCTGAGCCACGGGGTCCCTGTGCCATGGGGTCCCTGAGCCATGGGGTCCCTGAGCCATGGGGTCCCTGACATGGGGTCAGTGCAGCGCTGTTCCATCACCTCTCCACTATTGTCCTCATCTTGAGCATCCCTGAGTTCAGCCCAGAGGTGGCCCCTCAGTGTGTCAGCCCCGGAAAGGCTCCAGCTCACCCTTCTCCTGAGTCTGACCACACCAGCCCCTGAGGGATGTGGTTGGTACTCCAGGGTTGTGCTGAGCTTTCCTTCCCTGCAGCCCTGGCAGTTGGGATCTCTCCCTGTGGGGCCCGGTCCCACAAGCTGCACGAGAAGGGGTGGTCAGGTCCCCAGTGAGGCTCCACTGAAGACACAGGACCTTTGGCCTCCAGCCCACAAATGTTATGGGACGAGAGGAGCATCCTCCTGCGGATGCCACCCCGCTGGGATGTGGGAACACAAGCTTGCAGCTAAGCTGATGAGAGAAGTCACAGCTGGGGAAACAAGCCCTGTTTTGTCCCAGATTCCGACTTCCCTGGACTCCAAGCAACATCCACTGCAGCCTCTGGCATGAGCTGTCCCCGACCCACAGCCGAGGGCACTGAGAGCAGCATCCACGGGACTGCCAGGGCTCAGCCCTGCACGTGCTGTGAGAGGATTTCCAAGAGTGGCCTCCACAGCCAGTTCCCCTGGCCCAGGCACCCTGGCAGCAGCACACAGCGAGATCCCACCCTTATTATTGCTCAACGCTTACAGGTCATGAATAATATTTGGAAAATAAAGATCTGTGCAGGGCCATCCCCTGCCAGGGATGTTCAGCACCCAGCTGGAACCTTTTCCAGCAACACAGGACCAGGCTTGATGGTGAGGGCCTCTTTTCAGGGTATTTATTTGTGTTGCTGAGTCCTCCAGCCCTCTGCCAGCTTTAGCTGATTCTGGTTGATGGGACCAGGACTGAGGAGGAGGGCAGAGGCCTTGTCAGGGTGCCAGCTCTGCTCCCTCCCTGGGGCTCTCTAGTCACTGTGGTCTTGTGTGACTCCTTGCAGGCTGTGCAGAGTTTTCCCAAAGCTGAGCACAGGCTCGTGCAGGACAGCAGGGATCTGCTGGGAAGGGCTGGAGCCATGGAGGTCTCACACTGCTGGCTGCTCTGCTCCAAGCACTGCTGGCAACAGCCAAGGAGCCACATGCCCACAGCACAGGGAGCACTGGGTGAGGTGAGAAGGTGCAGGAGATGCCTTTCATGATCCCTGGTCCTGCCCCAGATGGCTGGGGCGAAGGACTCATGGTGGCCATGGAGATCCTGGGCTCAGTGACACTCCAGTTAGTCAGTCTGGGGGAGGGACATCTGGGTCAGGCCCTTGCTGGTGGCTGTTCTGAGGTGCTGGAACTGGGTAAGGAGCCCAGGGAGCTGCTGCTGCAGCTGTGGGAGGCACAGAGACCACCAGCCAATGATGATGGCAGCTGGGTGCTTTTGGGGACATGCTCTTAGAATCATAGAATTCATAGAATAGAATCATAGAATCGATTGGGTTGGAAAAGACCTCCGAGATCATCAAGTCCAACCCTTGGTCCAACTCCAGTCCATTTACCAGATCATGGCACTCAGTGCCACGTCCAATCTCAGTTTGAAAACCTCCAGGGACGGTGAATCCACCCCCTCTCTGGGCAGGCCATTCCAATGCCTGAGCACTCTCTCTGTAAAGAATTTCTTTCTAATATCCAACTTAAATTTCCCCTGGCAGAGCTGAAGCCCCCTTGTCCTATTGCTGAGTGCCTGGGAGAAGAGACCAACCCCCACCTGGCTACAACCTCCCTTCAGGGAGTTATAGAGAGTGAGGAGGTCACCTCTGAGCCTCCTCTTCTCCAGCCTGAACACCCCCAGCTCCCTCAGCCTCTCCCCACAGCACTTGTGTTCCAGTCCCTTCCCCAGCCTTGTTGCTCTTCTCTGGCCCCGCTCCAGCCCCTCAATGTCCATCCTGAACTGAGGGCCCAGAACTGACCACAACACCCCAGGTGTGGCCTCACCAATGCAGAGTCCAGGGGAAGGATCACTGCCCTGCTCCTGCTGGCCACGCTGTTCTTGTTCCAGGCCAGGACACCATTGGCCTTCTTGGCCACCTGGGCACACTGTTGGCTCATGTTGAGCTTCCAGTCAATTAGTACCTTGTCTTTCTTGTCTTTCACAATGAGACAGCTCAAAATCCCCAGTGCCAATGGCCAGCTGGGTCTGAGGAGACCTACTTCCCTGCAAAGCCAGCATTTGAGGGGTGTCAGTCCCCACCTCTTCCCTTGGGATGTACCCTGCAAGGAACTCAGTCTAGAAGGGTTCTGTCTGAGGGCCTCGTCATCCTAAACACGTGCTCTTGCCCTGTCCTGAAGGGGACTTTTTCTTCCTTTTTTCAGGACTGGGATCAGGGGGATGATGGTCAGTGGCTGTCACGAGTGGGCAGCGCTGCAGGCTTGGCACTGGAGGTTCTCACATGAGCACGTCCAGATGAGTCCTGGACCAGACATAAGGACCAGCACAGAACTGCCAGTGATTTCCTCTTTGTACAGTCAGCTTGGACTGGCTTGTGGGAGGACTGGGCAATTCATCCTGTCCCCTTTGCTTTGGTGTTTTGAACATTTTCAGCCCCTGGTTGTTTTTATCTGTAGAAGAGCCAGTGCCAGCCCTGCCCACATGCCAGGGCCAGGTGTCCCGTGGGCAGCCGTGTCATCCCGATGGTGTGCAGTGACCCTCTGGGCTGACAGATCACCCACAGGAGAAGAGACTAGCCCTCCTCCAGTCCCAGCTGGCTCCTCATGTCCCTAGTCTGTGGCTGGTACCACGCACCAGCCCCAAAGGCCCTGCCCCAGTGGATTCAGGCAGCAGAGAAAGGTCAATGGCTGGTGCTGTGGAAAGCAGCTGGTGAGCTTTGCTGAGGCAGGAACTGTGCCTTGCCAAGCTGCAAGGGATGGAGCAGCCTGGAAAACTCTACTTATTGCTGGAAAATGTATCTACAGGTAGTGGGACAGGTATGGTGACACCTCAGCAGGTCACCCTGCACAGAGCTGCACTGCACAAGAATAGGCTGGGATGAATGTGTGCACCTAGACCTGACACCCCAGAAGGGACATTTTTGGGCAAAAACCCCTTGCAGGCATCCTTAAAAACACCACTTGGAATGTCAGACCTTGACCACAAACCAACACTGGCATTGGAGCAGAGCCAGGTCCTGCCACCTGCTCCAGCAAGGACAAAAGACAGTTGGATCAAAGGGACTGGCAGGACACCTGCCCATCAGACAGATGTGGGACAGCCTGTCCTGTGATACTTCAGAGCCTCTTCCAGTGCCAGAAGAGAGCTGGAGAGGAACTTTGGATAAGGGCCTGAAGGGACAGGACAAGGGGAAATGGCTTTGCCCTGACAGAGGACAGGGTTAGATGGATATTGGGAAGGAATTGTTGTCTGGGAGGGTGGGCAGGCCCTGGCACAAGGTGCCCAGAGAAGCTGCGGCTGCCCCATCCCTGGAAGTGTCCAAGGCCAGGTTGGACAGGGCTTGGAGCAACCTGGGCTGGTGGAAGGTGTCCCTGCCCATGGCCAAGGGGTGGAATGAGATGGTCTTTAAGGTCCCTTCCTATCCAAACCACTCCATGATTCTGAGATTCTGTAGGAGAGAAGGGCTCAGTTTCTAACAGTGACATGCTGATTTAATCTCCAGAGAGAGAATTTCCTTCACAAAGCCCTGTTAGAGTTACCATGAGCCACATAAACCTCTCCTCTTTCTGCCAAAGGTGGGTGTTCTCTTTGTGAGCTCGTTGTAGCTGTAATTGCTCAGATAAAGATTAACTGGTCATTTCTATTAAGGAAAGACTTTAAGACCAAAATTAGCACTATCCTCTCTTACCAGATGGCGATAACACCCTTTCCCAGGTCAGTTTTTTGCCATGACAAGGCCCTGAGCAGCAAAGGAGCAGCTCCCTGCTGTCACATACCCATCCAAGGCCTTGCAGCCCAGGAGCAGCGCAAAGGAACTGAATTCAGCTGGAAAATGACTCCCAAACAGCCTTGCTAAATTGCTATGAAAATTTAACAACCCAAGCACAAAACCTCTTTGCCTGTTTGCTTTTGCCATCATGGCAGAGATAATGGGAATTGAGTGCTATTTTAGCACTCCAGTCAAGCCCGAAGGGACAGGGTGCTGTGCCACTGTGCTGCCACCAAAGGGCAATGCCAGCCCCTCTGCTCATGGGTCTGAGAGTTGCCACATGCTGATGGCTTGTCAGTGGAATCATAGAATGGTTTGGATTGGGAGGGTCCTTAAAAGCCCTCTGCCATGGGCTGGGACACCTACCACCCATGGCTGCCAGTGACACACAAGACCTCAAAATGTTCTCCCACTGGGCCCTGTTACCAGCAGAATCTGACTCTCTTTCAAGTGTCTGAACTTCTGGGCAACAGCTCTGCAGCAAGCAGAAACCTGTGCCCCCATTTTTCCTCCCCAGTGAGGGAAACGATGGCTGTCTGCATGCTGGGAGTGCCCTGTGAGTTTGTGGAGAAGGAGACACGCAGAGTCCTGACTGCCTGACCAGTGGAGTCCGTAACGATGGCAAACATTGAGGCCACTGCAGGACACCCCACCTCAGCTGCATCTGACCTCCATTAGACCAAACCTCTACATGTTGGTTGCTGAAGTTGGAGAGGCTAAGGGTTTTGGAAATGTACTCACATAGAGCCTAAGAGAAAGACTTTATAAGGGAATCAGTGCATGGACATACTGTTTGATTGAATGTTACTGTAAAATTATTCTTGGGTTTGAGATACAGTGCTAGGGATGGGCAACCTGGGCTAGTGGAAGGTGTCCTTGCCCATAGAAGGGACATGGAAGTAGATGATCTTTAAGGTCCTTTCCAACCCAAACCATTCTGGGATTCCATGATTCTATCTTCTAAATGAACCTGGCCTCTCTGGCCCCTTCTCCTGCCCCGTGCCAGTGGCTATGGCTGGAGCCGGGTGGTGCTGCCCTTCTGTTGGACATCTGCAAAATGGGCACCAGTTCCACCTGGCACCGAGAGAACTTCCCCAGATATCAACCATCTCCCTTGGTTTTTCTTTAACCAAGAGGTTGAAGAAAATGGTGAAGGGCTGCCTGTTTGCCAGGAGGAAAGCTCACAGAGGTTAACCATTAACTGGCACCTAACAGAGGGGGAAAGGAACACTCTGGGAAGCTGGAAGCTCTTGGTCTGCGTGTCCCCTCAGTGCTGGGGAGACAATAAATCTCCTTTAGCGCGGTCAGACTGTAACACTGGAAGAGGGAGTGGTAAATCTCTGCAAGGCTGAGCACCCAAATGAACCTCCAGGGAGGAGAGCAGGAGGTGGGGATGATGGGCAGATGGCTACCCACCTGTCCCAACACCACCCCTGACCTCCAGCCCAAGGGACCTCAGAGGACACACACCATAGAACAGTCCTAGTCCTGGGGACTTTAACAACAGGGCCTCCCATATCCATGGAGAGGTCGCCCACAGGATGGGATTTCCTGGCTCTCCGTCCTCCAGGTGATGGAGCTGGGGAACCTCAGCTGCAGACACAGGAGGGCCAGGGAGGGACAGGAGCTGTCCCAGCGGGTCCCAGCCCCAGCTCAAGGGCCCTGCCCATGGTCCCTGATGGATATTGACATGTGCTGGAAGAAATGAATTCATGGATGTGTGAGAGGGCATTTGGGGTAGACACACACACACACACACACACACACGCACGCGTGCGCACACACGCACGCACACACACGCGCACACACGCACACTCATGCACACATGTGCACGCACACATGTGTGCACACACAGGCACACACACGTGTACGCACACACACGCACACACGCGCACACACGCGCACACACACGCACGCACACGCACGCACACACGCACGCACATACAGACAGACACACAGACACACATGCACACACACGTGCACACACAGACACACAGACACACGCACACACAGACACACAGACACACAGAAGCACACACAGACACACAAACACACTCGTATACACGCACACACACACACACACAGACACACGCACACACAGACACACAGACACACAGACACACGCAGACACAGACACACAGACACACGCAGACACAGACACACAGACACACGCAGACACAGACACACAGACACACACACACACAGACACACACGCACACACACGCGCGCGCACACACACACACACACACAAACGCACACGCACACACACAGAGCAGCTGAAGAGCCTGGCTCTGGGAAGGTTGGGGGACAGGGACAATGCCAGACTGGCTTCTGCTTTGGCAGAGTCCTGGTGAGACTGAGAACACCACTGAAGAAGAACAACAACCACAACACGCATGGCTGTCCTATGTTATGAAAATGGGGAAAAATGGCAGAATCTGACTGAAATATTGTCCACTGCAAAGTTCAAAAGTTCAGGTTGTAACACCTTTGGTCAAACTTTTGAAAATATCATGGCCAAGAGCTCAGTTTTCAGCAGGAATGGCTCCACCAAAGCCTTGATGTCCAACTGCTACTTCTGGTAGAAAACCAGTGGCTGCCGAGAATGTCTGAAGGTCAGAGTGTGACCTTGGGGAACGCACACCCTGGCTGCTTCAGCCTGGACAAGGCAGCAGATGTGAAAAACAGGAGAAATCCTGACACTTTGCACAGATCACAGCGTCGTGCTCACGGGACCTTGAGAAAATAAAGAAAAGAACCAGTTTGCCCCCAAACGCCATCCTCAGCACCCAGGTGAGCAAGGACATGTGGAGATGGTCTTTGGCAAGGAATAGATTTTGCCAGACACCAATGGCTAATCCAAGGGGGTGAGTAGAGCTGGAGGGGCCCCTGCACTCTGAGTGCTTCAGAGGGGATGGCCAAGTCCAGCCCTCCCAGCCAGGCTCCAGCAAACCCCTGAACCTGCACTGCCCCGGTGAGAGCTGACCTTCATCCCCAGCAAGCCTAGTGCCCACCAGAGACCCCTTCAGATGGTCCCCCGGCCAGCAGCCTTTACTGACCCCTGCCCTCACCAGCCCTCACTCCTCACCACACTTAGCCTGTGCCTTTGCCACTGCGGTCCCTGGTTTGGCAGAGGCATTCCCGGGCTGGTCCATGAGGATGGATGGGCGGAGGTGGCACAGAACTCTGTGCCTTGTACCCTGCAGAGCCAGCAGATCCCCTGGGAATGGGTGGTTAGTCCTCTGGGGATGTCCATGGGGAGCACTCGGACGCTCTCCAGGCAGTGCTCCCTGTCACGCTCTCTCTGGGAGGGATCCATGCCTAGTGTTGCTGTCCCAGCAGCGTAGAGGGCATGGGGGCATCCACATGGAATGGGAATGGGCTGGTGGCAGCTGACACCATCCATGCAGTGCCACCAAATGTGACGCTTGAGCAGCCCCTAGCTCTCCTTCCATCCCAGATTGAGTCAGGAAAGCAGTTCCAATGGAAATGTCATGCTGCTGAATTAAAAAGCTGGTGTGAATGAAGAGGGAGGGAATAGAAACCAGGGGGAGCACAGCTGGAGGCAGGGGGAGATGGAGAGCAGGAGAGGCACAGCGGGAAAGAGATGAGAGAGGAGATGCAAAGCAGCAGCATGGAGAGACAGGAGGACAGAAGGCTGAAGTGGCTGAGGGATGGATCAGAAAGAGGAGATCTGGAGCTACAGTCATGAAGCTGATTTTCCTATTTGGTGGCACAGCTCACAAAACCAGCTTCCACTCTCTGCCCCAGGGCCAAGAGCTCCTTGTCCCGTGGCAGGGAGTACCAGGCAGATCCTCAGGAGCAGGACAGGAGCTCCCACTGCTCCCCCTCTCTCCTGCTCACCCAGCCCATGGCCTGAGTGCACAGAGGTGGCTCTGCTCAGCCTGGAGCTGGTTTCTCAGGGCAGCCCCTCCAGGGAGTTTGGCACAGTGGGGCTCCTCCAGGGTGCCTGGCAGTCCCAAAGGACAGCTCTGCAGGCTGCTCTGGAGCACCTAGATCCCAGCCAGCCTTGATACATCGTCATGTGGCACAAGGAAAATCTCCTTGCAATCCTAAAATCTACCCTAAATCTCTCTAGATGTAAATTAAGCCAATTAATGCACAAAATATCCTTGGTGGAATTGAGAATAAATGATCACTAATCTCTTTCTAATGATTTTTAGCATTTCAGAAGGTCGTTCTCATATCCCTGCTCAGGCACAGACAGGTCAGATTTGTTCCTCTTTTTGAAGCTCATGTTTATCAAACCTCTAACCAATCTTGTCAGATCTCCTCTGTTTGCTCCCTCCTCCTTGTGATGGCCATCAATCATCTCTGGCTGAGATTCCCCACACACCAAATGGATCTGTGGCTGTCCTGTGTTGTGGACTCCCTGCTCCTGGAAATGTCCAAAGCCAGGCTGGATGGGGCTCATGGCAGGATATGGCAGGGGGGTCAAATGAGGTGAGCCTCAAGGTCTCTTCCAACCCAAACCATTCTGTGAGTCCATGATTCTATCCCTGCCTTCCAAGGGCTGCCTCACTGACTGTGCCCAGCCTGTGCTGACCTTGTCCAGCCAGAGCAGTCCTTGCCCACCCCCACCCAGGCTGCCCAGCAGTGGCACTGGTCTTCATTGAGAGTTTCTGCATGGTGGTGCATTGCAGGCTGCCAGCTTTTCATTTGTCTTCACTGAACTGCATGTTATCAATAATTTCTAAGATATTGAGTTTTATTTTAAATTTTGATCATGTCCTTCAAAACAGTTGCAGCCCTTTGTGATCTGTTTTTAATTCAGCATTTTATAAGTATAATCACTATTCCATCAGCCTGGTGGGTAATGAAATTACTGACCAGAACCTGACCCAGGACAGACCAGGGGCTAGGACCTCGCTGAACACAACTCCCCAGGCCGTTCTCATTTGAGCAGCCCTCGCTCTTGGGGCTTTTAACCAGCTGGACATCCCAGTCCGTGGCTGTGCTCCATCACCAGTGTTTCCTGAGGAGCATGTCCATGAACAGTGCCAGAACCCCACGGAAGTCAACACATACCTACTGTTCCCTGTTTCCAGCTGGGCTGCATCCCCCTCAGTGATGGACATTAGACAGAAATCAGATTGGTTCAACATGTTGTGTGATTGACAAATCCTCGTTGCCGGTTCCATATCACGTTATCCTTGAGAGGCTTAACATCTGTGTAATTTCATTCTGCATCTTTTCAGGCATCAAAGTCAGTCTGACTAGTGTGTTTCCCTTCTCCTTCACCTTGCTGTGCTTCATCCTGCTCCAGTCCACAAGGACTTCACCTGTGCCCATATGTTTTCTGAGGTCAGAGATGACTGTGACTAGTTCTTTTTGTATGCCAAGGTAAATTTTATCACACCTTGACAATTTGAATATTCCCATCCTGTGTTCTTCCACTCTGTTACTCTGTCCTTGTTCTGACCCTCTGGTTGTTAGCAGTAATTTGGTCAGAGTGAACCCTTCTGTAAATATTTAAAGCACAAAGGTATTTAACAGTTCAGCCATCTCACATCATCATCTGTTGTCCCCTTTTCTGTCCCATTTCCTCAATCTAGACTTTCCTGGAGAGACAGACTTTTTTTTTTCCTAGGCTTATACATTTAGGCAGAACTCATTTTCTGCCTTAGTCTGCTTGATTTTTCTCTCCATATTTGTGCTTTGCTTTACATTCATCTTTACACATCCATCCTTGATGGATAGCAATGCTGCATTATTCCCTTTTCCCAGGCTCTGCCTTCTATGCTGACATACTGGCCTGTGCTGTCCCACCAAGACTCTGTGATGTTCAGCTCCCAGGAGATGCTCCCAGCTCTTCCAAGGTGTCCCCGTTGTGGCTGGCATTTGTTTCTGCCCTGCTCAGGTCTCAGGACACAGCACCATGATCCCTCCTGCAGCTCCACTGCACCTTCTCACTCTTCCTGAAGGTTTTTATCCAGCTTTCTTGTTTCTTTCCCTTGTTTTTCTGTTGTGGGTCCTTTAAAATGGGAAATAAGTCTCTTTTTACTGGGCAGATGCATCAGGGTCCTTGGATGTTTTTGATGAGAAGTCAGCAAGTGTTGCCAAGGTGGGAAGAGCTGCTGTAGTTTGATGAACAGATCCAAACCATTTAATCCGGATCAGGTCAATCTGACACATCCGTGTCTCCTGTGCCACGCTGCCTCACTGGGGCCGGGATTCCAAAGCCAGGAATCTTCAGCTCACTCCTGGAGTCACCTTCTAAGTCCACGTATGGCACAGAGGGGACGTGTCAGGGATCCCAGGGAGAGCTGAGCTGTGGCCATCAGGAATGTGGCGGATCTACTGTCAAAGAGCAGAGAGGTGACCACTCATCCCCAGCCCTTGGCAGGTAACAGCAAGGTCAGGGGTGCTGGGAAGCACCAGAGAAAATCCTCTCAGTGGAGACGAGTAGTCTGGCAGGAATGGCTACTGGAGGCCATGCCAGTTGTCTTCAGGGCTTTGCTCATCCCCAGGGATTGTTTCACTTCGGATTTGTTCATGAGCACATGTTGCTCCTGTGGCTGCCAGGCCAGGATTGAAGTGATTGAAGGCTTGAAATCTACGTGGCACAGGGGAAGTGAAGGGTCTCCTGGGTACACCAGGACATTCAGGCCGCTGACGTTGTTTGGAGAGGGTGTGAGTGGCTGGGCTGTAGTGACGGTCAAATAAACACAGGCTCAAGACTTTGTCAGGGAAAGTAAAAGCAGAAGGCAAAAGCAGAACAGCCAAAAGCCCCTTATTCACACACAGCTTATCTTATATACTATTTTACTACTGCCCATAAGTGTCTCTGTTACCCATCATTGGCTGGGTGTTCTTGTCCATCAGTCTTAGTCCTTCTTCTCACAGGTGGACATCACCTCTCCTCATGCTGGCAAATCTCAAAACACCCTCTTGTTATTCTTGGTTGTTTTCTTCAGCTCCTTCTGCTTTCCCAGGCCTGGCCCAAGGACACAGGCGGTGTTTCCTGCTGCTTTCCCAGGCCTACAGTCCCATCCTGTCGGGGTTGAAGATGTCTGTGGCCCAGTATTCTTCCACACTGGGCAATGCCTCAGACAGGTGGGCAGTGCTTTGTCAGCAGGAGGAGGAAGGAGCGCTGGGTATTGCTCAGGTATCTGCTCCTGGAGCCTCCCTATGCTAACACGCTGCCTGAAGCCTGCTGGGGTCACCAGGCAGGACTAGGGAAAGAGGCAGCGTCAAGGAGGAAGTTTGCCTTCCTCTGGAACGCCCAGAGCTCAGCCAAGACCTGCCCTTGGCATGGGGATGGGACTTCTTGAGGTTGTCCTTCATTTTCCAGAGACACCAGAAGGATCTTGCCTGGATCAACAGGCAGGGAAGGCAGGGAGCAGGTGGCACCAAGCAGCGGTTATGTTCCTCAGAGAGGGTTGACACACCCAGGACACTGCCCCGGGGATGCAGCACTCCTGTCCCACTGGGCTGAAGCTCCAAGGAGGGCTCATGGGACAGGACTCAGGGCTGGGGCAGTGCCCGATCCCACCATGGCTCAGGTGATGGCTGTGGGTTCCTGCTGGGGCCGAGGGAGCTGGCAGGAAAGCTTAGCTTAGGGGAAAACTAAGATATCAAACTGTGTGGGGAGACTTCAGCTGGCCTGGAATCCCTGTGGAATAATTGGACTATGCCAGGAACCTTCTGCACACATCAGGGTGATACGCACGGAAGGACAGGCTGTGACACCTAGAACGGAAATCCGGTCTCTAAAGTGATGAGTCATGTTTACTGACATGCGTGGTTTGTGTGTCCAATTAGGAATTATTTATGTATAGAGAAACNGGTGTTGGCGAGGCACGGCTCTTTCTGCGTTGTCTTTTCTCCTCCAGACTGACCCTGTGTGTGTTCTCAAAGGAATCAGCAGCGTTATGGGTGGTGTGTCTCCATGCCTCCCGATTGGAGGCCAGAGTGGACCATTGATGGTCGTCAATATGGCCAAGGCTGAGATGTTGTTTCAGGGAGTCCTTGTATCTCCTCTTCAGGGCTCCTTTCTTGTGGCAGCCAGTGGCAAGTTCACCATAGAGCACGATCTTAGGGAGGTGATGATCCTCCACCCTGGAAACGTGCCCTGTGGAACCACCACAACCTGTGAAATGAATAGACTTTAATCGGAAAACGTATAGAAAAGGATAACAGTCCTTAACTACAAATATATATATATATATACACATAATTAAACCGGAACAGAACAAACAGACAAACAGCAGCACCGTCAGGAAAAACCTTTCAAGAAATGGAGTTCTCTGCTCCTCTCGGTGCAGTTCTGTTCACGGGCAGCAGGAGGTGAAGCTGCACCTCTGAGGTCACCACGAGGGTCACTGCGGGGTCCCTGCGGGGTGCAGGCACATTTGACACCGCGCGGGTGACAGGCACAGGTGACACGATGGACACCCCGCCCGTGGGCACTGCCAGGACCCCCTCCCACCGTCCCCTGGCCCTGAAAGGGGAGGTGGGGGGAAGGTGAGGGCCAACAGCATCTCCGCAGGCAGGGAATGTCCACAGGGAATGTCTGCAGGGAATGTCCGCAGGGAACGTCGCGGCCAAACCCAGGTGGTGGGGACTGCTCGTCCCTCCGAGATGTTCCCTCGAGCCCACCAAAGGGGCTCCCACTCGCCAAGAAGTGGGGAAGCAAAAAGCCTGGAAAAGAAGAAAACCCCTCCAGTAAAAACTCTGGAAAAGAAGGAAACCCCTCCAAGATGTTCCCACCAGCCCATCAAGGGGGGCTCCCACTGCCAGTGGCTGCCAAGGAGTGGGGAAGTAAAAAGTCTGGAAAAGAAGGAAACCCCTCCAAGATGTTCCCACCAGCCCACCAAGGGGGGGCTCCCACTCGCCGAGAAGTGGGGAAATAAAAAGCCTGGAAAAGAAGGAAACCCATCCAGGATGTTCTCCCCGGCCCATCAAAGTGGGGCTCCCACTGCCAGCGGCCGCCAAGGAGTGGGGAAGTAAAAAGTCTGGAAAAGAAGGAAACCCCTCCAAGATGTTCCCACCAGCCCACCAAGGGGGGGCTCCCACTCGCCGAGAAGTGGGGAAATAAAAAGCCTGGAAAAGAAGGAAACCCATCCAGGATGTTCTCCCCGGCCCATCAAAGTGGGGCTCCCACTGCCAGCGGCCGCCAAGGAGTGGGGAAGTAAAAAGTCTGGAAAAGAAGGAAACCCCTCCAAGATGTTCCCACCAGCCCACCAAGGGGGGGCTCCCACTCGCCGAGAAGTGGGGAAATAAAAAGCCTGGAAAAGAAGGAAACCCATCCAGGATGTTCTCCCCGGCCCATCAAAGTGGGGCTCCCACTGCCAGCGGCCGCCAAGGAGTGGGGAAGTAAAAAGTCTGGAAAAGAAGGAAACCCCTCCAAGATGTTCCCACCAGCCCACCAAGGGGGGCTCCCACTCGCCGAGAAGTGGGGAAATAAAAAGCCTGGAAAAGAAGGAAACCCATATAGTAAAAAAGTCTGGAAAAGAAGGAAACCCCTCCAAGATGTTCCCACCAGCCCATCAAAGTGGGGCTCCCACTGCCAGCGGCCGCCAAGGAGTGGGGAAGTANAGGGGGGACTCCCACTGCCAGCGGCCGCAAAGAAGTGGGGAAGTAAAAAGTCTGGAAAAGAAGGAAACCCCTCCAAGATGTTCCCACCAGCCCACCAAGGGGGGCTCCCACTCGCCGAGAAGTGGGGAAATAAAAAGCCTGGAAAAGAAGGAAACCCATATAGTAAAAAAGTCTGGAAAAGAAGGAAACCCTCCTGAAATGTTCCCACCAGCCCACCAAGGGGGGCTCCCACTCACCAAGAAGTGGGGGAAATAAAAAGCCTGGAAAAGAAGGAACCCCCCCCTCGCACCCTCCCCTCCACCCGCCGCCTCCCCAGTGATCCAGCGGGAATTCAGAGCCATCCTTTGCTGGCCATCTCCAAGGGTGGGTTGTGGGGGCGCCGTCCCAGCTTCCAAACCTCTCCATTGGGAAGGGAGAGAAAATAATGCATGACAGATGTGGAATCTCTAACCCAGGAGCTGGGGTGGTCCCAGGGGGGCTGGAGCAGTGCTGGGTGAGCAGAGGGACCCTCTGCCAGCTGCGGGGGCTCCCACTGGCCCCAGGGTCACCTGCAGAGCACAGGGATGGGATAGGTATGGATACGATTAGTGCCAGTAAAAGAAACAATTTTTTTTGTTGTTTTGGTGAATTGCAGCCCCCCCTAAAGAAATAAACGGGCTGATGGGAGGTCACAAGGTCAGGAGTTTCCCTGAGCTCTTGTCAAAAAGTACAAACATTATGATAGGGCTGTTGTGGGGCCTCCCTGAGCATTTTGTTGGGGAATACACGAATTATTACCGGGTGTGTAACGAGAGCGGACTGAGCTGACACAGTAACTTAGCCACAGCTGTCCAAAGAAATGTATGTTGAGGACTGCTTAGCACAGCACCCTGAAGTATGCAGATGATGTAATGAATATGTATGAAATAACAGGATAAAGGCCTGACATGCTCTGCATCTGTGTGCGAGCTGGGGGAGCAGAGACTCCTCCCCGCACCCAGCACTGTTTGCTGTGACCATGTAATAAACTCTCATTCAGAAACCCATTCGGGCTTGAGACTCTGTTCCTCACACCAGCTTCCAAACCTCCCCATTGGGAAGGGAGAGGACAGAAATGCATGACAGCTGTTGAGGCTCTAACCCAGGAGCTGTGGTGGTCCTGGGGAGCTGGAACAGAGGGACCCTCTCTGTTGGCTGTGGGGTCTCCCACTGCCCCCGGGGGTCCGGGCTGGGTCACCTGGGGAGGTCACCTGGGGAGCACAGGGGGATGCAGCAGGAGCTCTGTGCCTGTCTCTGTGCTGGCAGCGCTGGGTCGGAGCTCTGGGGCTGTCGGAGCTGGCGCCTGCTCTTTTGCAGGTCGCGGTACCTTTTTGTGTTTCTGACACAATTTCACTGACATAACGACACTGGCAAGGCTTTTTTGCCTTTTTTTTGTTGTTGTTGCTGGTTTTTTTGACAGTGCTTCCTGCTTGTGCTGCAGGCTCTCCACCCCCTCACTGCAGATGGCTCTCGGCTGCCCGGATCTGAGCGTGGCACTAGGGAGGAATCCCTGGAAGGGCTGCACTCTGCCTGCCAGCCCAACCCTGCCCTTCCTGGGCCATGTGGGCTCCCAGCACGAGGGTCACAGCAGAGGTTTCCACAGGTCCTTGTGTCCACGACACCCAGAGGAACAGCAATATTGTTGCTCCAACACTTTCAGGTCCTGGTCCTTCTCCCTCCTTGCTGCCACTGGCAGTGCTGCACAGCCCTGCTCCTGCTGCTGGCTGGCACTGTCGTGTCCAGGTGCTGAGCCAGCCCTGAGTCCTGGTCCATGGGCCTGGCTGGGCTGGAAGAACCCAGCACAGAGATTTCCCCAGTGGAGCTAAACTTCCTCTCAGGATACCTGTTGCCTGTTCCATCAAGGTGCCCCAATGCACCCAGCAAAGGGCAAAACACTGACATTTTAAACCTAAAAGAAACAAAAAGCTAATACCAGATTGAAATGATATCTGTCAATGGGATGCGGAGTCGGAATTCAGGGTATGTGAGTGTTTGCACCTCCACGTTCCACTGGTGAAGTGCCACTCAGGAACCTGAACCCACTTTTCTTGTGAGTCCTGCACCCACGTGGTGCTCTCCTCTCTGCTTTACTCCCAGATTCACCAGGTTCCTCTTGATTCCTGGTGATTCCTCTTCCACTGGTATCTCCAATCCTCACCGGAGCTCCTGGGGTTAATACAGAAATAAAAAATGCACCATTTGCTTGTGATTTCTGTGGGTTTAATGTTTAAGCATTTATTCTGTGTAGTGTCTCTTAGTTTGGGTTGCACTTAGCAGCCTTGGTGATAGGATAAAAAAAAATCTTTATGTGGGAATTTTCTAAGTTTAGAGAAACCCAAACATTACGAGACGTGAAAGACAGGCTGAGAGAAGCATAGGGTGGCTTGGCTGGAGGCCTCCATGCTTGGTTCCTATTCTGCTTTCCTTCTTTACCGCCCTTCAGCGTCTCTCTCCTCACTGCCTGTTCTCAGGTTCCCATCCATCACTTTCCTCCCTGGTTTTGTGGTTTTCTGATTACCAGTTTTGGCCTGAGCTGACAGCTTAGGGCAGAAAAGAAGATAAATATCAGCCTTGTTCTTGAATCAAAGCATGGTGTTCTAAAGTTCTGAAGGCACACAAAGGTGATTGACTTAAAAATCTGGATCCTTCCTCCTTGCTGCAACACCCCCTGGCAGTGTTGGCTCCCGGTGTTCCTCTAGACCCACAGCCACCAAGTTCCTGCTGCCCACCACCAGCTCCTGCTCCCACTGCCTCCCCCAGCAGACCCCTGGCCCTGGCAGCCCCTGACCTCATCACTGTGCTGGTTTAAAAGTAAACCAGCAGGAGAAATGAACCCAACTCAAAAGAGTTTAGAAGTCAGAACTGCAATTTAATAAAAAGATTACAATCAATACACTGATACAAAGGAAAATTTGGTTTAGCCCTCAAACCCCAGTTGTACAAGCCAGCCCCCTGGGGCACAAACAGGATGGTGCTCACCAGCCCCTGTCCTGAGCACCACGGGGTCCCCCTGAGTCCAAAGCAAAAAGAAAAGGAAAACCTGTTTTCCTTCCAGAAGGCTGGTGGTCGCAGTCTGGTTGAGAGTGGCAGTTGCAGTCCTGTTGAGGTTCTGGTCCTCCTCTCAGTCTGACGAGTGAGTGAGTGCCCCAAGTCCCCAAACCCCAAGCTTATCTATGCTTGAATTCAGAGGGGAACACCCAGTAGCTCCCCCAGGGTGAGGGGTCTCACAATGGGCAATTTACTCAGTGNGCCATCAAGTAGACCAAAATATCATGTGACTCACTGAGTAAATTGACCATTTTGAGACCCCTCACTCTGGGGGAGCTACTGGGCACTCCAATTTGAACCCAAGCATATATGTGTTTGGGGTTTGGGGACTTTGATCACTCACTCACTCAGACTGAGAGGAGGACCAGAACCTCAACAGGACTGCAACTGCCACTCTCAACCAGACTGTGACCACCAACCTTCTGGAAGGAAAACAGATTTTCCTTTTCTTTTTGCTTTGGACTCAGGGGGACCCCGTGGTGCTCAGGACAGGGGCTGGTGAGCACCATTCTGTTTGTGCCCCAGGGGGCTGGGTTGTACAACTGGGTTTTGAGGGCTGAAACCAATTTTCCTTTGTATCAGTGTATCTATTGTAATGTTTTTATTAAATTGTAGTTCTGACTTCTAAACTCTTTTGAGTTGGGTTCATTTCTCCTGCTGGTTTACTTTTAAGCCAGCACAATACCCCAGGGCACATTTATGACGTTTTTTCTTCGATCCCCATCCCCTCCAAAGTCTGGCTGTGTGAAGGTTGTTGTGTTACAGCCAAGGGACTTCTGGTTGTAGCATCTACAGACTGTAAAAATGAGGCTGTAATGGAGGAATAGGAGCCCCCAACGTGGTGGGGGGCACAGCCAAGTCACTTCCCCAGGCTGTGTGTTGGTGTGTCCAGCAGCAGAACAACAGGAGGCCTTCCCTTCTCATGGGTGGGAAATGCCAGCTCTGGGCTGTGCAAACACAGCGTGTTCACAGGCTGTATTCCAAAGGGAGAAACATGGGAGCCTTTCCCTTCACACAACTGTTTCCCAAAGCAGGTGATAAGTGTGTCTGGGGCGGGCAGTGGTCACATTCCCAGCTGGAATACTGGGAATACAGCAGTGCAGCATCCTCGTCGTGACGTTGTGAATCTGCAGCCTACTCAGAGGAGGCAAAATCTGGCAGGAAATTACAGGCATTACAGGAGCAGTCATGCCATTTGGAGTACAGCCATGTCTGAGCAGCTATCAAAGCTGTCAGAAAACAGGGAAAAGTTAAATGTAAGACATGAATGAGAGTCCAGAAAGAGAAAAAACAGAGGGAAATGGGAGAGACTCCCAGTGCCAGACGTCAGCTGTCAGAGTGAGTTCCCGTGCAATGAGAAATACAATGACAAGTCCAATTGGAGGCTGTAGGTGAGGTAGGAAGGTCCAGTTTGGAGCCAGAAGGTGCCAGGCTGAGGGCTGGCTGTGCCCATTTGTTCCCTTGGCACTTGGCCACATTTTTAGTGATTCTTGTTTATTTTTTGCCATGAAACCTTGCCTCATTCCACGGGTGGGGAGGACTCCCTCGGTGACAAACTGAGGAGAGGGAGCTGCCCTTTGTGTGAGGGAGCAACAGGAATGCATGGAGTTCTGCCCCAGGATGAATAATGAGCCAGTCAAGAGGATCCTGGTTGGAAGGCAGATTGATCTGCTCCTGGATGTCTGCAGCAGACTTTTGGATCAGGAAGCAGAAGATGAAGTTTTCTTCAGACATCTGGAAGGAGGTGCCTGTTTGCAGGGCACAGTCCTCATGGAGGACCTTAACCCTTGTGATATCACCTGGAGGGAGAGCACAGCAGGGCACAGGCAGTTGGGGAGGTTTCTGGAACACTCTGGCCACAACTTCCTAATACAGGTGTCAAAGACCCAAAGAGGGAAGACTCCGATGGATCTGCAAACAGGGTGAGGAATGTGAAGGACGAGGACAGCCTTGGCAGGGTGGAGGTCAGAATCCTGAGCGAAGGGAGCAAAGCAAAAGGCGAGATCACAAGCCTGGAGTCAGAACAGCAGAGTTCAGCCTCTTGAGAGATCTGCTTGGAACATCCAGAGGATGCAGTCCTAGAGAGAAAATGTGTCCAGGAACCATGATTTGGGATCGGGTACTCTCCTTCCCCCTGACAAGCAGGGAATCGAGTAAAGGCAGCAGGGGCTTGGACAAGGCACTCCCAACAAAACCCAGGCATAAAGAGGAGGTGCAGAAGAGGGCGGACAATGCATGGGGAATCCAGACACTGTCCAGGTGAGTGGGATGGGCTCAGGAATGCTGAAGTCACCTCGAGTTGAGTCTGCCAGGGAACAAGAAAGGCAACAAGAAAGGCTTCTAAGGGTGCACCAGCAGCTCCAAAGGAGATGGAGGGACTGAAGCATCCCTCCTATGAGGAAAGGCTGAGAGAGCGGGGACTGCTTGGCCTGGAGCAGAGCAGGCTTGTGAGGGATCTTATGAAGGGATATAAATAACTGAAGCTGGGTGCAAAGGGGTCAGATCCAGGCTCTTTCCAGTGGTACCCAGCACCAGGACAAAAGGCAATAGACACCTTCTGAAACAGAGGAAATCCTTCCTAAACATTAGAAAGAGCTGTTATACTGTGAGGTGGTTGAACACAGGAGTGGGCTGTTCAGAGGCTTTGCAGAATCTTCATCACTGGAGCTACTCAAAGCCCAGCTGAAGCTGTCCCTGATCAACCTGGTCCCCTTGGCCATGCTTTGGGAGAGGGTTGAATCAAGGAATCACAGAATCATTTAGGTTAAGATCATCAAGTCCAACCATTGACCCAGCACCATGTTCACTTCTAAACCATATCCCCAAATACCACACCTTTTGAACACTTCCAGAGATGGTGATTCCCTGGGCACCCTGTTCCTGTGCCTGACCACTGCCTGTGAAGAATTTCTTCCTACTGGAGACATCTCCAGCATTGCCTTCCAACCTCAGCAACTCTGTGGATCTTTGTTGGGTGAAGTAATTTATCTAACGCCACCCGATACATAAAGAAAGGGCTGTGGATCCTCTGTGATACAGGAAGAGGCCCCACTCCTCTGGTGGCCTTCCCACCCCTTCAGCTCTGCCAACACACAGCGGTGATGTGCAGAATCCCAGCTCCAGCCTGCCCTGGAGGGATGGACGTGTCTGATCACCAGCACAGCCCCTGGTCCAACCATGCTGTGGGCACAGGGAGCAGGTTGTGTCATTCCAGCTGGGACACTCCTGCCACAGCAGAGCCTCCCTGGGACACGGCTCTGACTCCCTCCCACACATATGCAGTGGCAGCAGCACTTCCAGAGGCTCATTGCAAGGTTTTAGGCTGCCGTCAGCTGAGCAACGTGGGAGTTCTTTTCTCTTTCTCTTCCTGCTCCAAGGCCCATTTTTCAGGATTGGAAACAGCCCCAAAACACCCCAGGTAAGGTCCAAGGGGTGTGGAGGGAGCCCAGCTCAGATATATCATGTTAGTAGCTTGTATTAAAGCAAAACAGAGGAAGCATCGACCTGAATCGTGAGCACAGGCTGGGGTGTGGAAGGGAGAGGAGTGTTCTCAGAAATGCAGGTCAGCTGAGAAACAGGGGCAAGGGCCAGCCAGGAGGGAAAGGGGCTCTGATGAGGGCAGTCCTGGGGAGCTGCTCTGGGCTTCAGGAAGGGGGTCAAGAGTGAGCCTGGCCCCAGTGAGGGAGGTGGGGTAATGCTGTACTGACACAGCAAAGACATCATGGATGGAAGGGAACAAAGCCTGGCTGGACGGGCAAGAGCTCCAGGCTGGGAGAAGAGGAAATGTGGAGATAACTAAGGCCTATAAAACAACATCCAAAAATCTAGATCCATCTTAAGTGAAGGCAAAGGGGATTTACTGCAGTCATTAAGGGGAATACTGATGAGAAAACCAGGGAACTTGGACCTGTTTTGATCTTGTTTCTGCTCATACCCA